>CAUYQG010173097.1:0-38131 GCA_963574415.1 Tarsius wallacei
ACTTCAAGTTTTTATTATTACTTGATATGGATGTCTCAGTCCACATTATATTTATAAGATGTGTACTGATGGATTCATATGTTGTCTGACACACTTTCTTATATTTGAAAAGCTTGCAGTTTATATTTTACTTTATTATATGTTTTTTACCTAAAAAAAAAAAACAACCCAGCAGACATCCAGTTTTTCCAGACTTTCCTAAAACGTTGTCCTACCTTATGTAACAGAAAGCGTAACTTTAGCTAGATTTATTGTGGTAAATGACCATGTTTTCTGTTCATCAATTGTTTTGATGTGCTGTACTCACCTTATCTTTTTAACTCAAAATCTATATTCATATTGTTCCTTGTCTTCCGTTCTTGGTATGTCTAGTTCATTATTTCAGAGTACTGTGCCCCTTTACTACATGTATTCTCACACACATATCACAATTTACATATACATTCCCCTAGTGATGAATACTTTGGCTTAATTCCTAAAAGAGTTAAGTGGTATCTCAGTTTAGTTTTGATTTGCATTTCTTTGAGGACTAGTGAAACTGAACATTTTTTCATGTATCTGGTGGTTGTTTGTATGTCTTCTTTTGAGAACTGTCTATTCATATCTTTTGTCTACTTTGTAATGGGACTGTTTTTTTTTTTTTCTTTTCAGCACGTTTGAGTTCCTTGTAAATCCTAGATGTTAGGTCTTTGTTAGACATAGGGTTGTCAAATATTTTTTCCCAGTCTGTGGGCTGTCTCCCTGCTCTCTTGATGGTTTCTTTGGTTTTGCAGTGATCCCGCAATCCCCCTACTGGGAATATAGCCAGAAGAACTCAAATCACTCTATAAAAAAGATAACTACACACATATGTTTATCGCAGCATTGTTCACAATAGCAAGAACATGGAACCAACCATGCTGCCCATCAAAAGAGGACTGGATAAAAAAATGTGGTACATGTACACAATCGAATATTACACAGCCAAAAAGAACAAAATCATGAACTTAGCAGCAATCTGGATGGACTTAGAGTCTATAATACTGAGTAATCTTTCACAGAAACAAAGAACTGAGTATCACATGTTTTCACTCATAAGTGGCCCTTGAACAACTATCATAATACTATAAGAAAAGGATGGGGGGGGAGTGGGATTGGCAGTAGTGAGAATCTGCCTGGGGAATTGGGGGGCATGCCTCATCAACAAGGGTAACTGCACAGTGAATACTTGCATACCTAACCCTGAATTGTCCCCCACAATTTTAAAAATAAAAAAATTTGAAGGTGAAAAGAAAAAAAAGAGTTCCTTAGGTTGTACAAAAAATTGCAATAAATATCCATGATGATGTTTACTTGAAAACCTGTGTGAGCAATTCCTTAGGTTATATATCCAAGGATGGAATGACTGAGTTGCAGAGGATTCAAAAAATTATCTCACTAAATATCAAAATGTTTATGTGCTGAAAAACTGCAATAATTTTTACTTCTACCAGTTGAACTTAACGTTTCAATATTTGCAAAAATAATGGATTTTACATAGTACTTTACTACTGTTTATAGTTGCATTTCCCTAGTGCTGAACACTTAAAGTTCTCCTTTTTGTGAGCGGCATGTTAGTAGTGGTTCTTTTTTTTTTTTTTTTACTAGTTCTCCCATTGTTTCTTTGCAGAATTGTAGGAATTTCTTAAGTTTTCTAGTTACAATATCTATAGATAACCAGGAATGACATTGCAAAAACCTACCAAGTTTCCTGTCTGTCAATGTTTTTTTGTGGTCTTTAACTAAAAACAAATCATTGATTTTAATATAATCATACACATTAACACTTTTAATGTTTGTGCTTTGTGAGTGTTAAGAAATCACCTATGTTACAAGATCATAGAAGCATTTTTGTATTTATTTTTAGTTTTATTCTATAAGTTGAACTAAAAAATTTAGATGTTTAACTCACTTGAAATTTATTTATTCATTTATTTTTGGTTGGAGTTTTGGATTCAACTTTTGTTTTTCTTTTGTTTTTTCCCTACAGAGTGAACCAAGTCTTGTAACATCATTCATTGAATAATGCAAGCTTTTCCACTGATTTGTGATGATGTCCTTTCATGTTTATGCATCAATCTGCTTCCAAGCTTCATATTCAGTTGCTTTTCTATCAGCTTATTCTTTTGGCTATCCTAAAATGCTTTAAATACCATGCCTTTGTAATATCCAATAAAATCTTTTCTTTTAAAATATTGTCTTAGCCGGGCTTGATGGCTCAGCCTGTAATCCCATGCCTTGGGAGGCTGAGGTGAGTGAATTGCCTGAGCCTGCGGGTTCGAGACCCGCCTGGGTAACTTGGTGAGACCTCATCTCTACAATAAATCAAAAAATTAGCCGGGTGTGGTAGCGCGCACCTGTAGTTCCAGCTACTTGGAAGACTGAGGCAGAAGGATCGCCGGAGCCCAGCAGGTCGAGGTTGCGGTGGCCGAAAGCGGCCACTGCACTCCAGTCTGGGCGACTGAGTGAGACTCCAACTCAAAAAATAAATAAATAAAATAAAATAAAATAAAATATTGTCTTGACATTTGGAAATTATGCTCTTCCTGTATATGTATTTTAGAATTAGTATGTTAAAAAGTTGTATATGTTTTTCCCCAAAAACATCTTGGACATTCTTTGTTGGATAATTTCTATATTGACATTTTAAATGGTACCTTTATTTTTATATCTCTAGATATTCTCTGCAGATGTGGAAGCACAGTTCTTATTTGCATAAGTTGATCTTTTGTCTGCAATCTTTCTTATCTTTTTATAATTGTTTTTTCTGCAATATTAATAGGATTGATTTTAAAATCTATGATAACTACTTATTTCTTTACTCTATGCCACAACTTAGACAAACACGCAAATAACTGAGTATATACATATTTATTACACAAGATAGCTCTTTGGGAAGTATCTCATCTTCTCATTCATTTTAGCTAATGATAAGATTATTCTGTAAATGCTTTGAAAACAAGAATCACTAAATCTAACACATATACTACTAAACAACTTTGGAAAAAAAGGCCTGAGCTAGGGATATTTTGGGAATCATCAGCTTATAGGAAGTATATAAAATCATGTCACTGAACATGGTCACCAAGGACGTGCTAAGATAAAGAAGAGATTTAACTTGGCAAAGTCTTTGGGAGCGTGATCTTCAGAAGTCTGGGAAACAGGGTACGACCCACAAGGGAATAGTAAAACACAGCCTGTGATAAGCATAAGGCAAGGTGAATGAAGAACCCTAGATGCCAAGTGAAATGAGGTTTAAAAGGAGGGAGTGATCAGATGTATCAGATAGTGTTGAAGAATCATGAAAGATGAGGCAGAGAACTGACCACTAGATTTTTCAACATTTAGGTCATTAGTGACCAAAAAAATTTTAATGGAGTGTCAGAAACAAGACGACTAAAGTAGCTCAAGAGAAATCAGAAGAGAAGTTGGAGATAGCCACTACAGACAACTTTTTCTAGAAGTTTTGCTTGAAAGTGTCATAATATTATAGGAATGAGAACGGACTCAGAGCCAGGATGCCTGTATTTAAATCCTGCCATCGCCACCCACTAGTTATGTAATGTTGCGTATACTACTCTATCTGTGTCTTGGTTGTCTCATCTGTAAAATAAATCTTTCTCATAACATTATTGGAGAATTCAATGAACTAGATGAGTTAAACATGTAAAGCTCTTCTACCTGTGTCTGACGTATATTCATGCTATGTAGTTACAATTACTATTTAATGGAAGCAGGGAAAACCGGCAAAAGCCAGAGGAAGATGTAGGTAACAAAAGGGTGTTTACAAATCCACTTGGATGCTGAGGGGAATAGTTCTGTGTGGAGAAAAGCTGATGGTGCAAGATGGAAGAAAGATTTGCTAGAGCGATGAATGTCCTCAGCTGGCTAGAAGGGTGTGTAACTAGTATTTATGAGGTGGTTTGGTTTCTCCAAGATACAAAGATTTCACTTAATCCATTATGCCAAGAGGGGAGGTGGAGTACATGGGGACACCAGGTGTGGGTGGATATTTGCTTGTGGGCATCTTCTGATTGCTTCTGTTTTCTCAGTGGAATTGGAAGCACCTTCCTTACCTGTGGACGGGAGGAAGGGTTGGTCACTTTCCTTCATGTTGGCATCCCTGGGCTTCCTGGGCTTCAAAATTAATTAAAGCGCATGATCCAAACACATCTCCTCTCCACCCAGACGATGAAACTTTAGTTTGCAAAAGAAATAGAAAACATCTTGCTACCTTGCCGTCTTGGCTGGAAGGTGAGTCAGAACCAATTAATAAGCGAAGAAGGCAAGGATAAAATCAAACTCCACGGATGTGCCACAGATCAACGTTGCTACCTCAGTGGGTCTTTGGCTTCCTTGAGCTGTTTTGCTGCTGATTATTTTCATGATGCACATCCTTTTTCATCAAAATCTTAATGTTTTTCCTCCTGTGGTACTTTATTTTGGCTAATCCTTTACTCCTAAAATTCAGACTGGACACAAACATCATGCCAATTATTCTAAACATATACAGTTATGAAAATGGTTAAAATAAGAAACCCTAGGGCTTTGTTTTTAGATTAAAAAATCTATTTGAACCAGTACAGTCTTTTTATTTCATAGAAAATAAATAAGAAATAAGTTATATTGAATGACTAATAGTTACGTGGACACTTTTGTCAGTTAATTTTAGTTTTTAAAAGTAACAAGTCCCTTTTTAACTTTAGAGATTAGTATCAATGCTGCTAAGTTGTAAGTACTGCAAATACTTTTACTGTAAAATTACTGTAAAAGTTTAATACATATTTAGAAACCACTAATAGAAATGTGATGTAGTAAGTTCATCTATAGTATATAATATTTTTCACATAATTTAGAAAGTGAGAAATTTAAAACATTACAAATGTAAAGGAATTGGATAAATAAACAAAAAAGAGTCAGAGAACAAAGATTATTGTTTTTGGTCATAGCCTTTGATGAGTGATCACAACATGTTGGTTCTAAGGAAAGAAAATCAAGGTAGGTAGGATTGTATCTTAATTTCTCTCTCTCTCTCTCTCTCAATCTCTCCCTCTCTCTCAATCTCTCTCTCTCTCCTTCCCTCCCTCTCTCATTCTTTCTTTCTCAGCAGTGCTTCATGCTTCTGGGAAAAACTTACAGGAAGATTTCATGTCAAAGTGTCAAATTGTCAGAATACGTTATGTAACTAGTATCAGGTCGTATACATTAAGTGGTCACTAAAATGGACTGGAGCTATTGAATCCCTTCCTTGGAAATTTTGCATTAGAGCCACCCTGAGTCAAATTCTGTATGACTGGGGTCATAGGACTTAAAGCTCCTGAGCTGTCCAGAGCCAAATTCCTGCCATGTAGTTTGGAGAACTAGAAAAGAGGACTAAAAAAGAGATAGGATAATTAATGCCAGTTATTCCTAAAATCCAGCTTTATTTCTGCCTGTTGGCCAAGTGAGATATTTGAGTATCCTTATAATATGTTCTGTTTTTTTCCTGAAATTGTTTCTAGTTTGGTTTTTCCCTTCACGATCAACAAAGTGCACTCTAAATATCCACCCTCAAGAAGATGATAATCTAGGCAAGAAGACAGAAATGCAGTGGTGATTAAGTAATTTGGTGGCCAGTAGGCAGTCATTTTATTCTGCTTTGTCTGAGGAAAGTCAGAAAGGTTGGAGAGAAAAGGTAGAGCTTACTAAATGTTCCCAATAAGAGTTTTAATCAATAAAATAAAACCAAAAAATTAAAAGGTGTAGTTCTTTTATTTAAGGATCTATTAATTTAGTTGCTAGAAAATAGACACATTATAAAATAATTAAAACAAAATGCACACTTATAATTAACATATGCAATTCAAACTAAGAATTTAGATAGAGAAGAGGTGGCTATGTGTCATTGTAGTTAGAGAGGGACCTCAGAAGACAAGGACTTCACATAACACTTTGAAGGATGTTCGGAATCCAGTGTATTCAGCTGCAACGCTTCCTGGGTAAACATTAATACAGCAGAGATGGTTGTGAATATTAGTGATATAATAATGAATAAGAATAATGAATAAGACAAGAGCCTTGCCCTGGGATAGTTTTTAGTGTATTGTGGAAGATAAATTTTTAAAATTTTAAAATAAATATTTCACAATTCTTGAATAGGTCAAAAAAGCATCCTTCTATCAAAATGCATTCTTTTATCAACTCTTACACACATGTTTCCTCAAAACAGTCTCAAAATTTTCTTTTCTTGAGGCTGATTGTCTCATCTGGCTCCTACTATCATTGGAAACTGAAGATGGCTAAAATGAAATTCTTAACATTGCCATTGGTTCCTTTTGTAGTGACTTGAGATTTGGGTTGTGTATTGATTTTATTTAAGCAAGAGTTTTAAAAACATAGCATCTTTATTTTTGTTTGTAGGATTTCTTTCAGTTATTTCACTTAGGCATTTTCTGTTTACAAGAAAAAGGGACCTCTTTTGGGGTTAGTTCAAAAGATTTTTGTATCACAATATTGGTTGAGTGGGCAGCCACCCCAGGGTGAGCAATCAAACCCAACTTACAGAATTTAGTAGGGGGAAGAGCTATCTCATGAAAATGAAAATAAGGGGTGAGGTAGAGTCAGGACCCTGGAAATGGGGCAATATTCTGGAGTCAAGACAGTTCTTCACTTGACTGTTTCACAGTGACCTAGGATGCTCTGTGGTTACTTCTCCTTCACCTTTTATCATACATTTTTCTCTACTACATAGCTTCTTCTTCCTCTTGACATTCACTTGGCCATGAACTTTTATAACTTGAGCCAATTAATCAACTCTCATAAGCTGGGATAGTTCATGAATGCTCCTAACTTGAGCAAACTCAGAAGTTCTCATAAGTGCACTTCTTGGACTCTCTGCCATTTGCATGGTTTGACTTCCTTCTGCTAAATTCTGAAGGTGAAGAATTGATTGGCCACCCTGAGCAAGTATCCACTTCTTTAATTAACTGTTCCTGGGAGAATCATGACTTTTCAGGGCTTAGTCATCAATGTAAGGATGGCTGGGGCAAGGAGCATGATGCTTATACACCATGGAGACGTGGTTTGGGTAAAAGTTTAAAGCAGTCTTCTGACCACAGTAACTGAGGTCTAGTGAAAATTGGGGTGAGGAAATTGTAACCAGCTTTAAAAAGAAATAAAATGATATTTTATCTTAAATTGTAATTTGTAGAATAGTCTCAACTGCATGAAAACAATGTAAATGCACAGTCAATATATTAAGCACGTATTCATCATTTTCACTTGTCTTCTCAGAAGTTTGTGTCACACGTTTTATCTCTCTCTCCCTTCCTACATTGTCAATTAATATATTCTGTGAGTCTTTGTCTGCTGTCCAACATTAAAATATAGGTTATAGAATACCCAATTTTGTTCATATTCTTTCCTTTCCTTTTTTTACCTGAAAATTTCATTCACATAAGATCACTAAACAAGTTTCACTTTATGCTTACTGAGTCAGTAGAAATTATTCTAAAACACTATATATTAAAAAAAAAAATTTGGTACAATCAGAAATAATGTGAATTTTTTTCCTATAGTCAAATTCTATAAATAAATGTGACTTTGATGAGTCACCTTACTATGTGATACCATGGTTACTATATGATACCATGGCAAAATAGACCCACTCAGCCCAAGCAATCATAATATCTATGCTTTACTCATCTCTGAATATTTTACTTTTAAGAATCCTATGAAAGCATAAAATGCACAACAATTGTGACTTATTTGCTGAAGGAAACAATTTAAATATACTACATATAGGATTGGAGCTATCATCCCTCATAAAGGTGTGGGCTAAGAACAGTAGCTACCTCGTCGTGGTCAAGGTCTTCCATCAGAATTGAGACACTGACTGCCTGGATCTGAGTGATGTGGATTCAGGCTCTCTTTGGTCGTGGCCACAACATTATGGTACTGAAATTCCCTGTGGAGCATTTTTCTTTAGCAATCTTCCTTGTACAGTGGCACATAACTTTCTGAAGAGCTATTCTTTTTTTTATGTTATAATTGCCTCATTCTGAAAGTCACAATATACTACCAGATGCTGAGAATATTTTGTCACTAAAGAAAGGCATAAGTTCAGCTGATTAGGCATTTTATCCAGTTCCATGAGTGTGTTGCTGGATCTTCAATTGCGAATTTGATGAAGGCTTGACACCAAATGTTCTTTGTTCTCAATAGCAATGACCCTGAGATAATATAGCTTCTCTTTGTCTTCCATCAAATCCTACGGTGTTGTGGTTCCATTAAATGTTCAGAAGAGGCATTTACAAAAAAGATCTGGTAAGAAACTTGAGATTTTTATTTCATTTAAATAGAAGAATATGAAATGACCTCTCTTACCACATATTATAAAAAATTAAAATTTATTATAAAATTACAATAATTAAAACATTGTGATACTGATCAATGAAGATAGAAAACTGAAATAAACTAAAATGTACACATATATACTAATCAATAATGTGATAAAGTGAATAGAATTATGGGAAGATATTTAACTATTTGGAAAAATATTAGCTCACCATCTACTCATATACATATATTTTTAAATAAATTTAACATTTAAGTGTGACAAGTAACACAAAAAGTACTAAAAGGACATACTGATATATTTGGGAAAAACTTTCAAAGTATATTTAGAAACCAGATGCTTGGCAAAATGGCAAGGGGACAAGACGAAGATCTCCACAAAGGGTGGCTCCCAAGGGCAGTTCCATGCACCCCTGTGGCCACCGCCGACATGGGGGGGGGTGGCTGCTATAGCCAGCCCCAGGCAGCAAACTGTCTCCATCGTACTACAGCCTCCACAGGGGATTGCTGCTGTGGTTGTTACCGGGTGCTGAACAGCTGCTGTCGCTGCAGATCTTGGCTCCAGCCCCAGGGAATTCCCAGCTCCCTCCTCCACTCCAAGCTGCCCGTGTACACCAAGCCGTAATGCCCAGCTGCCTTGCTCGTTCCCAGTGCCTCATGCCAGACACACACAATCGTTGATCATCATAGCTGATCAACTGGGGCCCCAGACGAGTGGAGAGAGAGGATTGGCTAAAGAGAAGCCGCCCACTGCAGCCATTTTCCAGGCAGAGATTGGCATTGCCTCAGCCATCTCCATGCAGCCTCCAACTTGTTTTCTAAGGCAACCTCACCAAAGCAGAGGCCAGAAGCCCCTCCCCTATGCTGAATCAGACACAGGCAACTCAGTTCTGTGTGGCAGATCTGTCAGGCAGCAAGTCAAGGGAATTGACCCAAACTGTGAGTAACTCTGTTTGCCTGCAATGAGAGCAAAGGGGAGGGACTAGAGATCAGAGCTGAAGAGACCTTAGATACTCAGGAAAGACCCCAGAGCTAGTCTGGTTTCTTATTTTGATTTTTTATTTTATTGTTTTGACTGTTTTGTTTGCTTTTTGATTTAGACTACCTGTTTGTGTTGGGAAGAACACATCAAAAGGCATGATTTTATTGGACTGTCTTTTTGTGATTACCAGTAAGGTTTAAGGAATTTTCTTTGTTTGTCTGTTTTATACTCTTTTCTAGCCTTATGTCTCTTTTCATTCTTTAGTTGGTATGTATGTCTGTTTTCCCTCTTACTCTTCTCTCTCTCCAACTTCCTCTTGACTCCACCCCTTCTTCCATTATTTTCCTTTTTCTTATTTCCTTTTGTTCCAGGGAGCAAACCTAAACCCCACTGCATGGACAGATTGTAAGGCAGTGGGAAGTGGGTTCCAGGGTGCCCATACACCTGTTGGTGGATATTGGGATCTGCAGATAGATTCTGAGTCACAGCCTCCCCTCAATTAAATCTCAAAACTGCAAAAAGTACAGCTCCCAAACCACAGACCAGCTTCAAAGGTGAACAAAGTCAGAAGATCCTTATAAGAAAGAACAGGAGATTGAGCAAAAAGAAGTAAAAGCAACCCCACCTTCCCTGAAAAACAGAGTTAAAGAAGGGGAGGGAAAGGGGGAGAGGAAAATCTACACAAATGAAGAAAAACCAAAAGAAGAATATGGATCTCTCACAGACCCCTGGGAGGTCAGACACGGAGAAAACAGACTTCAGAATGCAAACATTGAGGAGGCCCCAGAATGACTGGTCTCAAATTACAAACCCAGATATCAAGACATTAATATAGAGATTAAAAAGAATTGAGGAGAGACAAGAGGAAACTAGGAAGGGGTAGATAACTGAAATAACAGTAGTAAAGAATATTGGGAATAAAATAAATAACAAACTAATAAGCACGGAAAGCAGAATTAGCTAAGCAGAAGAAAGAATCTCAGAGTTTGAGGACCAAACTATAGAACTAACCCAAACTGTCAAAAACATAGAAAACAAGCTTTAAAAGACAGAATAAAACCTTCAGGAGATGAGTGATTACTTCAAGAGACCAAACCTAAGAGGCGGAAAGAGAGACAGAGAATACCCTGGAACAAACATTCCATGAAATTATTCAAGAAAACTTACCTCATCTAATCAGTGATGAAAAAATTCAGACACAAGAGATTCAGAGAACCCCTGCAAGACAACAAATGAGAAGACCAACTCCCAGACACATAATAATTCACCTAAATAAAGTAGGTATACAGGAAAAGAATCCTAAAGGCAACAAGAGAAAAAGGTCAGATTACCTATCATGGAAGACCAATAAGAATAGCAGCAGATTTATCTACAGAAACCCTTCAGACTAGGAGAGCTTGGAGCCCTATTGTCAAAGTTCTAAAAGATAAACAATTTCAACCAAGAATAACCTACCCAGCCAAGCTAAGTTTCATTAGTGAGGGAGAATTAAAATCTTTCCCAGATATCCAATCCCTAAGAACTTACGCTGCCACCAAACCACCTCTACAAGAAACACTTAAGAAAGTATTAAACATAGAAGAAAAGGAAAAAAGAACAACAACGTTCTTCATAAGAGTACAGAAAAAAGATTAAAAACACACATGAACCAACCCCAAAACCAAAAGAAAGACAACAAACAAACAGGAACAGCAACAACTCTATAAGAACCTCATGATAGAGATCAACCCTTACATTTCAATAATTAGCCTGAATGTAAATGGACTAAATACACCATTTAGTCCATGAAAAGACATAGAATGGAAAAATGGATAAAATATCACCAGACAACAATATATTGCCTCCAAGAGACTCATCTCTCTAGAAAGGACACTCACAGACTCAAAGTGAGATGGGAAGCAAAATTTCAGGCGAACGGAACACAGAAGAAAGAAGGAGTTGCGATCTTAATCTCAGACAAAACACCCTTTAAACTATCAAAATTTTAAAAGATACAGAAGGCCACTACATAATGATAAGAGGTTAGGTCCATCAACAAGAAATATCCATCCTAAACATATATGCACCCCACATGAGAGTGCCAACTTTCATAAAGCAGGTTCTAGGTAAACTCAAAAAAGATATTGACTCTAACACTATCATAGCTGGGGACTTTAATACTCCATTCACAACCCTAGACAGATCATCAGGACAAAAAATCAGCAATGAGATCCAGAACCTCAATGTGACTCTTGACCAAATGGACTTCATTGATACCTACAGAACACGCCACCCTACCACCACAGAATATAGATTCTACTCATCACCATATGGAATGTACTCTAAGATCAACCACATCCTTGGCCATAAATCAAGCATAAACAAATTTCAAAAGATTGAAATTTTGCCATGCACCTGTTCAGACCACAGTAGGATAAAAATAAACATCAACACCAACAAGTTCAGCCTGTAATCCCACGCCTTGGGAGGCTGAGGTGAGTGGATTGCCTGAGCCCACGGGTTTGAGACCTGCCTGGGCAACTTGGTGAGACCTCATCTCTACAATAAATCAAAAAAATAGCTGGGTGTGATAGCGCGCGCCTGTTGTTCCGGCTATGTGGAAGGCTGAGGCGGAAGGATCACCGGAGCCCAGCAGGTCGAGGCTGCGGTGGCTGGGAGCGGCCACTGCACTCCAGTCTGGGTGACAGAGTGAGACTCCAACTCAAAAAAAAAAAAAAGAAAGAAAGAAATAGCCTTGCCTCTGTTGCCAAGACCATATTTTTCAGCTTAGCTAGTCCCAGGTTGCCAAGGGTTTCCAGTAAAAAATATTTACAGTGTCAACACTCAGTTGTCAACACTACTTTTAGATGTTTGCTTCTTGTGTTTTCAGGGCCTTTCGTCCTAGTAGATTCTTGTCTCTTAAACACTATGAGACTGTAGGAAGATGCACTCTGCTTTTCAGATGTTTTAAGCTAAGCTTTATACCATCTAGTCCCATGCTGCTTCATAAGTCAATAGATGTCATGATTGGGAAATTGGCTTTGTATCTCATAAAACTCAAGTTTTACTCAAGTTTGATGTACAAGCATCAAAAGCTTTGCTGATTTCTCTGTGCCCCAGAAATGACTCTTGTTCAAATAGTAGCTCTGATTCTCAGCCTCTAGCCCATGCTCAGAGTCTGCAAATGCTTTACAATAAAAGGCAAGTATAGATCCTAAGTTCACCTTTCAAAGTTTCTCTCTCCTATAATTGTAGTATCTGTAGTCTTCATTGTTTCTGCCCCTTTCTTAATAGCATTAATAATATTAGCATAATTTGTTTTGTCAGGATTTTCTTGTTTTAAGCAGGAATATGGATCTGTCATGAGTTACTCCATGTAACCTTAAAACAATTTCTATATGTTTTTATATGGGGATTTCTGCATCTGTGTTTTTGTTTTCTATTGCTCCTTTAACAAATTACCATAAACTTATTGGCTCAAATTGGTTATCTTATATTTCTGTAAATCAGAGCTCTAACATAGGATGCCACTGGACTAAAATGAAGGTTATCAATAGGGTATCATTTTAGAGATTTCAGGGGAGAGGTTTTTTTCTTTTTTTTTTTTTGCCCTTTTCAGGTTTTTGAGACCACACCATTCCTGGACTCATGGACCCCCTTCCTCCCTTTGGAAAGCTGGCGACTTTGTATCTCTCTGACCCCTAACCTTAGTCAAATTTCCTTCTGGCTGCTGACTATAACCATAAAGGCTTTCTCTGATTTAAGGAGTTTATGTGATTAGATTGGGTCCACTCAGATAATTCAAGGTAATCGCCCCATTTCAAGATCCTTAAACTTAATCAAATCTGAAAAACTCCTTGCTTTTGTGAATTAAGAGCTGTGCATCTTTGGGAGCCACTAATCCACTTCCCACATTCTGCTACTAACATCATCCTAGAATTCCCTTCTCTGGCTATTTTTAAGATTTTTATTTGTCCTTTATTTTCAGCAGTTTAATATTACAAGCTTAGTTGTGATTTTTTTGTTGTATCTGTCTAACATTTGTAATGATTCTGAAATTTGTAGTGTTTTTTTTTTTTCAGTTTTGGAAAATTGTTTAACTGTTATCTCTTGCATTTGCTTGAATCTCTTTTTCCTGAGATTTCAGTATATCTATGTTAGACTTGTTTGTGTGCCATATGTCTCTTAAGCTCTTTTGTTTCCATTCTTGGATATTTTCCAATGGGTATGCTTTATATTTTGACTATATTCTGATCTATTGCATGTTCATTTTCAGTAAAAGTCGTATCATGAATAGAAGTTCTTAATGTAGCCCAATTTTTCTCTTCTTTTGGTTGGTGCTTTGGTTTGTGTTTTCTATACCTTATGTAAGAAAATGTTGGCTACTCATGGTTCTAAAGATAATTCTCTTATTTTAAAAATTGTTTATCATCTTGCCTTTCACATTTACTCTACAATGTATCTGGATTTGGTTTTTAAGCATAATGTGAGATTAAGATTATAGTTAGGTTTTCCCCTATGATTATAAAATAAATAGAATTTTCCTTAAAATGGCCATTCTTTCTTTCACTGTGTTTATGTGCAGATATTTCTGTATTCTGTCTCTTTTATTGGAATTGTATATATGTGAGTCTTTTTTTATTTTCTTCTATTTATTGGTATAATTATCTATCTTTGTAACTAATAGTATAGTTTATCATTTACTAAAAGTTTATAGTAACTCTTTATATGTAATATCACTTCTTCATCTTTGTTCTTACTTGTAGATTTCTGTGGTTATTCTTGCTGTTTTAAAATTTTATCTACATTTCAGAATTAGCTTGTTGGAACCCATTGGGATTTTAATTGAGATTGCATTGACTCTATACTTGATTGAAGGGGAACTGACATCAACATGAAAATGATGTGCATGAAAATGGTGTCTTTCTCAATTTGGATTTTTAATTTCTCCCAACAATATGTTATAGTTTTCATTTTATAAGTCTTGCATGTTTTTTAGTATATTTATCTCTAAATGCCTGCTATTTTTATGCTGTTATATATTGTACTTTAAACTATCATCAGTTTTTTTCTTGGTATGATGAATATAATTTACTTTTTTCAGTGATCTGGTATCCAGTGATTTCCTATATACTAATTTTAATAGATTGTAGTTTTTGGATGTTCTAACTATATAATCACATACTGTATAAATAATGACAGTTTTGTTTTTCCTACTTTAATTTTTGTGCATTTCATTTCTTTTTCTTGACTTATTACACTGGTTAGGGTTTCTTTCTTTTTTTTGCTTTTGAGTCAGAGTCTCATTCTGTCGCCCAGGCTAGAGTGCAGTGGCATGGTCAGGATCACCTGCTGGGCTTAGGTGACCCATCTCCCTCAACCTTCCAAGTAGTCAGAACTACAGGCACGTGCTACCATGCCCAGCTAATTTTTTTATATATATTATAGAGAAGAGGTCTCACCAAGTTGCCCAGGCTGGTCTTGAATCCCTGGGATCAGGCAATTCTCTTGCCTCAGCCTCCCAAAGTGCTGGGTAGTTAGGGTTTCTAAAGCAATATTGAGGTGGTAATAAAAGTTAGATGTCCTGTCTTTTTTCACCATTCAAAGAGGAAAGCTTTTTATAATTCAATATTAAGTATGATGTTTGCTATAGATTTATTGTGGATATTCTTTGTCATATTGTAAAAATTTCTTCTCCTTATTTTATAATTCTTTATTTTATTGTAAGGGTGGATTTTTATCAAATTACATCTATTTAGGCAATTATTATGATTTTTCTCATTTTGATATGGTAGTTATTTGAAGTGTTAAACCATGTTTTTATCCTTAGAACAAATCTCTTGGTCATAATTTTCTTAAAAATATATAGCACTGTTTTCAGTTTGCTAATATTAGGATTTTTCCATCTAAGTTTATTATGGTGATTGGTCTGTAAATTTTTTTTCTTGTAATGTTCTCCTTAGGTTTTGGCTGACATCATAAAAATTAACTGGGAAATATTCCCAACCATTCTCAGGAAGAATCTGTGTATTTTTTTTTTCTTAAATGTTTTGAATATGCCAATTTGTGTGGGAAAGTTTTCAATAAGGGATAATTTTTTAATATCAGCTATTCAGATATTTTATTGCTTTTTATGTTCTCTTATCAATTTTGTTTATATTATCAAATTGAATGATATAAAATTTTTACAATATCTTATTTTAACATCTGTAGAATTATAAAAGTATATAAGCATCTCCCTTTTTAATTCAAATCATGGTTATTTAAGTTTAATTTTTCCTCACAGCCATGGTTATTTAAGTTTAGTTTTTCCTCACAGCCTGGCTAAGAAATTGTTTATTTTATTAATGTTTTCAAAGAACAATTTGTGACCTTTTTTGCTTATCTAGGACAAGATTTTTTTGTTTTATGTTAACTTATGCTAATAGTTTTATGTCCTATTTTTTCTTCTATTTTTTAAAAATGAAGGCTTAGTTATTGATTTTAAGTCTTTTCTAATTTATACATTTGAAAATATATAGATTCTAAACAACTGCTTCAGATGCATTTCACAGTTTTTATGTTGTATCTGTATTCTTGTTCACTTTAAAATATTTTCTAATTTCCATTGTGATTTCATCATTGACTTCATGATAATTTGGAAATATATTTCTTAATTTTCTCCCAGTTGGATATTCTCTAATCTTTTGTTATCAACAGCTAGTTTAATTTCTTCCCATCTAGGGAATATTCTTTGAATTGTTTGAAATATATTGATATTTCATTAAGACCTGTCATGTAGTCAGTTTTAGAAATTCTGTGTGTACTTATAAAGAATATGTACTTTGTCATTGTAGGGTACAGTATTGTATATAAGTACTAATATATCATGTTTATTATGTTCAGATATTTTCTATACTTATAGCAAACACTGAAAAAATTTTAATGTATAATTTACTCTCTTCCCTTTATCTGTAAAATGTTCTAGATTTTATGGGAGGAAATATGTACCTACTTGAAATAATGAAAACTAATAATAAGGCCTCCTATTATTTCTTTCAAAAGACTTTTTATTTAAAAATGCTTTATTGAGATATAATCCACTCACGATATAATTCACCCATTTAAAGTGTACCATCCACTGCATCTTCTCACTCAAGCAGACCCTGATTATTAGTCACATGAACACAAAGGTGGGAACAACAGATACTGAAGGAAGGAGAGAGAGAGAGGGATAAGGGTCACACAGCAACACACTGGGTACTAGGTTTACTATGAGGGGGGAGAAAGGGCCCACTAGAAGACCAAACTTCACAGGCACCCAATTTATATATGTAGTAAATCCTCACATGTACCCCACAACTCTAAAATAAAATAATAAAAAATAAAATAAAATAAAAAGTGTATCATTCAGTGACTCTTACTATATTCAAAAAAATTGTGCAACCTTCACCACATCTATTTCAAAACATTTCACTAACCCACAAAAGACATCCTATACCCACTGAGAGTCAATACTATTCTCTTCTCGCTCCATTTTTCCTCCACTCCTTAGCAACCACCAATCTAATTTCTGTGGTTGCCAATTCTGAACATTTCATATAAGTGGAATCATATAGTATGTGACTTTTGTGACTGGCCTCTTGTACTTAGCATAAGATATTAATGACTTGTCCGTGTTGTAGTATGTATCACTTTATTCTTTTTTTTAATAGTTGGGTGATATTCCATTGTATAGATAATGTCACATGTTGTTTATCCATTCATCAGTTGGATAGATAAGTTGATTTGACTTGTTGTCACTTTTTGACTATGAACAATACTGTGAACATTTATGAGGTAAATCTGTGTTTAACATTTTGAGGAATTGCCAAACTGTTATCTAAAGTGACTTACCATTTTACATTTTTACTAGAAATGTATGAGGATATCAATTCTCAGCATTATGCCAAATTTTGTTATCTGTCTTTCTGATTATACTCATCATAGTGTATATGAAGTGGTGTCTCATTGGGGGTTTGATTTGCATTTCCCTGTTGACTGATAAATATTGAGCATCATTTCATGAACTCATTGCTAATTTGTATATCTTTTTTGGAGAAATATATATTCAAATTATTTGCCCATGAAAATATGATTGTCTTTTTATTATTGAGTTTTGAGCGTTCCTTATATATTCTAGATACAAACCCCTTGTTAGATACATGATTTACAAATATAGTCTTCAAATATGGGTTATCTTTTCACTTACTTAATACTGACCCTTAAAGAACAAAAGATTTTAGTTTTGATGAAACCCGTTTTTTTCTGTTAGCTTTGGTTGCTTGTGCTTAGGATGTTATAGCTAAGAAACCATTGCCTAACCCAAGGACATAAACATTTACAACTATGTTTGCTAAGAGTTTTGTATTGATCCTTTAATTTAGGTCAGTGATCCATTTTGAGTTTATTTTGTGTTTTATGTGAGGTAGGGGTTTCAAATTAATTCATTTGCATATGGAAATCTAGTTGTCACCACACCATTTGTTTAGAAGACTGCTCTTCTTATTGATATGGCACCTTTGTTACTATAAATGGATGCTTTATTTCTGGATTCTCAATTCTATTTCATTCATGTGTATATTTATCCTTATGCCAGCACCATACTGTTTTGATTATTATGATTTTTTAGTAAGTTTGAAGTTAGGAATTGTTACTCTTCCAACTTTGTTCATCTTTTTAAAGATTTTTTTAAGTTTTTGGGGTTCCTTGCATTTTCTGTATAAATTTTAGGATCAACTTGTCAATTTTTGTAAAAAATTGCAGCTGGAATTTTATAGTAATAATTGTTTAAATATGCTGATCTGTAAAGATGAAACCTTTACAATTTATTTAGGTCATCTTTAATTTCTTTAACATGTTTTGTAATTCAGTGTACAAGTTTTAAACTTTTAAGTTAACATTTACTTCTAAGTATTTTATTATTTTTGATTCTATTGTAAATGGAATGGTTTTCTTAGTTTTCAAATTATTTACTGATAGTCTTTAGGAATGCAACTAAATTAATTAATTTTGTGTATTAATCTTATATATTGCAACCTTATTGAACTTGTTTAATTAGCTCTAATAGTTATTTTTGTTTGTGTGGATTCCTTGGGATTTTTTTAAAATACAAGATTATCTGCAAGTAGAAATATTTTTAGTTCTAGTCTAATCTCAATTTATTTTATGTTATTTTTCTTGGCTAATTTCCCTGGCTAGTACCTCCAGTACAGTATTGAACAGAAGTGGGAAGAGTGGCCATCCTTGTTTTATTCCTGATCTTAAGGGAAATATTTCACTCCTTCACAAAGAAATAAACTACTATTTGCTGTATGATTTTTGTAGATGGCTTTTATAATCCTGAGGAGATTTCCTTCTGCTTTTAGTTCATTGAGTGTTTTGATTGTGAAAGCATGTTGTCAAATGCTTTTTCTGCATCTGTTGAAATGATCATATAGTTTTTGTTCTTTATTAATATGGTTTATTTCATTGATTGAATTTTATGAGTCAATATTGCATTCCTGGGATAATTCTCACTGGTTCATGATATATAATCCATTTTATATCTTGCTAGATTTGGTTCACTAAGAATATGTCAAGAAGCTTTGCATCTATTTTCTTAAAATCTATTGATATTCAGTTTGGGGTTTTTGTTTGTTTGTTTGTTTTTACTTGTGGTATCTTTGCTTTTGGTTTCAGAGTAATAATGACCTTATAGAATGAGTTGGTCAGTGTTTCTTCCTCTTCAATTTTTTGAGAATTGTACAGGTTTGGTGTTAAATATTTTTTAAATATTTGGTGAATATATCACCAGTGAAGCCATCTGGTTCTGACCCCTTTTTCGTGAGAACTTTTTTTGTTATTAATTCAATCATTTTATTTGTTATAGGTGTATTCATATTTCCCATTTCTTGAGTCTGTTTTAATAGTTTATATTTTACTGGAAGTATTTTAATGTAGGCTATTCAGTTTTTTTGTTCTAAAATTATTTTTATTATTTCCTTATTACTCTTTTTTTCTATAAGGTCTCTAGTAATGACCCATTTTTCATTTATGATTTTAGTAATTAAAGTTTTGTTGGTCTGTCCAGCTAAAACATTGCCAAATAATTTATGATTTCAAAGAAGTAACTTTGGTTTTCATTGGTTTTGTCTGATCTAATTTATTTTCATTCTAATCTTTATATTCCACAGTATTTGAATTTGGATTGCTCTTCTTTTTCTACTGTTTAAGGTGAAAGGTTTAGGTTATTGATTCGAGGTCTTCTTTTTCATGTAGGTATTTATAGCTGAATTTCTCTTTAATCACTGTTTTATTTACATATACATTTTATGTGTTTTGTTTTCACTTACATTTCTCTCAAAGTTTTTTCTAATTACACAAATTTCATTCTTTTATTATTCTCCGATTTCATTTCATTTTGACCAGGTAGTATACTTTTAATTCTTTTAAATTTGTCGAAACTTGCTTTATGTCCTCACATATGATCTCTTCTGGGTAATTTTTTATTTGCACTTGGGAAGAATGTGTATTCTGCTGTTGTTGGATGGAGAGTTCTATAGACGTCATTAGGTCTAGTTTATAGTCTTGTACAGGTTTTCCATTTCCTTGTTGCTCTTCTGTCGGATTTTCTATTCATTGTTGAAATAGAGTATTGAAGTCTTCAAGCTGTGCAACAGGATGTTGGTTCTGGTTCTTTGGAGAACTCTGGCTAATACAGCATAAGAGTGAGAAACTCCTGTAGGCCAAAGTTCTAGAGGGCCGTCACAGGTTCACTGACTTTGCAGGTTCTCAAAAAGTGGATACCAGAAAAGTAACCTCTTGGCTCTGGACAAGACACCGAACTCACTAGACAAAGTCTTTAAATCAGTTATGCTAAATATATTCCATGAAGAACAACAAAAAAATGTCTAAAAAAGTGTCAGAGTTATGTTTCACCAAAGAGAAAATATTAGTAAATATATATAAATTCTTTTAAAAAATAAAAATTTTGGAGTTGAGAAGTACAAATCCAGAAAAAAAATTGAAGTGAAAAACTTCAGAAATACATTAGAAAGACTCATAAGCATATTTGAGTGGGCAGAAGATGATATCAGTAAATTTGTATTGGAAGAGTAAGGAACAGAAATAAAAAAGGATAAAGATATTGAACAGATACTCATATATTTGTGGGACACCATTAAGCATGCCAACATACCTGTAACAAGAATTAGAAGAAGGAGAAGGGACAGAAGGACTCTTTGGAGAAATAATGGTCAAAAACTTTCCACATTTGAAGAAAACTATTAATCATCCAAGAAGCTCAATAAACTCTAAGTAGGATAAACTCAAAGTGATCCACACTTAAGACACATCACAAAACACAAGTCAGAAATCAAAGATAAAAAAAAGAATCTTAAAATTAACAAAGGAAAAGAGACCCATTGCATACATAGGTTCCTCAATAAGATTTAAAACTGATTTCTCCTTAGAAACTATGGAGTCCAGAAGGCAGTGGGATGATGTATTCAAAGTGCTGAAAATAACTGAGGAGAAATTAGCGTCTCAGACAAACAAAACCAGATTTACCACTAGCAGATCTGTACTGTAAGAAATGTCAAAAGGAGTTCTTCAGACCGAAATGAAAGGACACCAGACAATAGCTCAAATTTATATGAAAAAATAAAGGACAATGATAAAGGTAACTAAGCTAATATAAAAGATAGCCTAAATATATTGTTTGCCATAACTCTTAATTTCTCCTACCTGACTGAAAAGATGACTTCTTAAAACAAGGATAATCTATGTTGATGAAAAAATACTATAGAAAGATTTAATCATATGGAAAAACAATAAGAAGAAAAGGAGAGGAATTATAAACACATAGGAACAAAATGTTTATGTCTTGTTGAAAGTTGGTATTAATCTAAATTAGATTCTTTTATATTACTAATAAGATGTTATTTGTATTCTCCATAGAACCTATTAAGAAAATGTCTCAAAAATATAGTCTAGGGAATTTAAAATGTACACTAGAAAATATCTAACACAAAAGAAGGCAGCAATGAAGAAATAAAGGAACAAAAATATATGGAAGATAGCAAAATGGCAGATATAAATCTTCATAGGTACTTGCAAGAAATTTAAATTAACCAAGCACTCCAATTAGGAGGCAGAGTTGAGAGAATAGATAAAAATTATAATTCAACTATATTCTGTCTACAAGTGACACACATTAGATACCAAGGCACAAATAAACTGAAATTAAAGGGAAAGAGAAAGATACACTGTTGAAGCAGTAAGAGAGCTGAA
This sequence comes from Tarsius wallacei, assembly GCA_963574415.1. NCBI lineage: Eukaryota > Metazoa > Chordata > Mammalia > Primates > Tarsiidae > Tarsius > Tarsius wallacei. Next base: position 21,605 of record CAUYQG010173097.1, read on the forward strand.
GTGGCTAAACAAATATACAAACTAGATTTTAGAAAAATTTTTGTTACTAAAGGTAAAGAAAAATGTGTTATAATGGCAAGAGTGTCAAACCATCAGGAAGAAATGACCATTGTAAATATATGTGCACCTAAGAAGAGACCTCAAAAATACAAGAAGCAAAAACTGACAGAATATAAGTGAAAAATAGGCAATGCAACAAGATGTGGGATATTGGAGATGTCCAATATATGTTGGATCCCACATCCAACATATCCCACATCCAACAATAGATAAAACAAACAGAAGATCAACAAGAAAATATCGAATTTCAAGATATGCCACATTATATGACTTAAAGTTTCCAGATTTTAACAAAAAATTGTGAAACATGCAACTGAGCAAGAAATACAAATGCACAGTTAATAGCTTATAATAAAATGTAGTGTTTATTGCCTTTGCTTTTATATAACTTTACCTTTGAAAAAATAATCTATACAGGGACTCTTATAAGAGATGTATATGTTTGTAAAATATATATATTCCATTTCACAAAATATAGTCTTAAAATTTGAAGGCAACAGCCACGAAGGCATTCCAGTTCTTTTTGTTTGGGGGATAGAATTCCCCTCCACGATATCCTGATCTAGATAGGCATCAGTACTCCGCATGCACAGTTTTAGAGATTCTATTCTTATTTCCTCTAAGACAGCCATTCTGTTTATTTCCTTGCTTTGCTATGTCTTTCACAACCATTATAGGTGATTACATTTTGTGTGATGCTAACAGAGCAAATGCTGCATTAATTTGACTTACCTAGATTGGTAAAAATAAGCAACATCCAAGGATATGCTATTCAGGAAAAAGACCTAATAAGAAGAAAAGGTTGAAAATAAAAGGACAAATACATGCCTTCAAAGTACTAACTAAAAGAAAGTGGTTGTGCCTATATTAATAGTGGACCAAAAAAAGCTAATGGGAAACAAGAGGCAGTTATATAAATAAACAGAGCTACTTCATAATAATGAAATCTAGAAACTTAAAATTTTAAACTTGTATTCACATTTTCTGTGATTTTTAAACTTATTTATTGCTCACATTTTTACAGTGTGTGCTCTCTCTCTGGTTTAATACTGTCAGCAAATTTTAAAAATCATTTTTCTTCACAGTCTGTGTTCAGCGGATTTCTTACATAAAGTAAATGAACCTCTTATTAATACTAATCCTTATTTGTGCTTACTTGCTCCTTTTTTATTATTAGTTCTCTTTATTTCTGTTCTTATTTGCTTAAAGAACAAGGGTATTTGTTAGTAGCTGAGAAAGATATATGATGTTAAATTATATAAAATTACCATACATATGAACTTACTGTGAATGATATAGTTTACAAAACTGTCTCTTCAGAATTCTTTCTCTTATGTCCTTGTATGTGTGTATTAGAGATTAAAAGCAGGCTGCCCATATAAAGAGGGATAGCTACATATTTTTACTTTGCTTTTTATTTTTACCTTTTTTGGCTTATGATTAATGTCTAATTCATTTATTTTGTAAGTCATAAGTGCATATTAAAATGCTTGTATCTACATACATTCTCAAATACCTATTCTACACAATGTAGTTACAATCTTTTTTAAGTTCACATAACTGTGTTTGAGATATTATTAATTTATATATCTTGACAGAGGATCCATTCCCATCTATTTATTGATTCAAGAAGCATCTACTGGATGCCTAATCTTTGATAAGCAATATTAGGAAGACTATAATAAAACTGTATATATTGAAAAGAATAGTAAATTCCCACCCTTTTTTCCCCAAAGAAATACTAACATTTAATTCAGTTTCTTATAATGGAGGAGAAAAAGAACATTTTCCAAAGAAAAATAAGCATCATTTTGGGGGCAATGAGAGTGAATTAATGAAAATCTTTAAAATTTTTCAGGATGAGAGAGATCTAGAGAAAGACGATGAACTGGAAATGAAAAGAGGTCTTTTATACAGAGACTCTGCCTATGACAGTGATCCCGAATATAGGTATGAACTTGGTTAATTCTGTGCATGAAGATCTTTCTCAAAGTTGGTATAAAATTATCTGCTTTCTAATCTTCTGAATTTGTGGGAAATTTAGAATCAAAAGGATAAATGATTATTTAAATAATTTTAACTATGTAAATTTATATTAAAATATCTTAATGTGTTTGTATTACTGAAACATTTCAGTAAAAGCATATAGTCAATTAATGGTGATACCTTTCATCCTACTTAAAATGTATTTGGCTACCCTGAAAATACACATATTTTGGAATATATTTATTCTAATCTAAAAAATGGTTTCCATAAATTTAGCCCATTAACTTTTTTTACTAGTATAAGAGCAAATTCTGTTCTTGTAGCCTAAGAAGACTATAATTTGAAAAATGTTAATAATAATAAAATTTTTACAAGTTTATACCTGCAAATCTCATGAAGACTTTTGAAAGTTCTGTGTCAGTTACCAAAAAATACAATATTAAAAACTGTAAATTGTGGGTTTATATGCTCAAAGGTTCTCTAAATCCTTGAATGCTATACTGCTGATTACTATATATAGCAACAAATACCAGACAAAGGCTCCAAATAATAGAATATGTTTTATTGCTAACTGGATTTTCATACTAAAATCTCTGATCTTTACTCTGGTAAGCTAAGCTGGACCATCTATGAGCATTTGAGAACACTTCTGCCTCTTAAACAGTGTATAGTGTGAGTGTGACTTTCTCTTCCAAGGTTACTGCCTTCTAAGCAAGAGGCAATCTGAGCCTCTCACTGAGGTAACTATTATATTATAGATTAATTTGATGGAGAAGCAATTCAAAGAGGAAAAGGAAGATTTAGAGATTACACACCTTAAGGAAGAAGATCTTTTACCCTTTGTTATTCTTACTTAAAGTGATAAGTTGTATAATCCCAGCACTTTGGGAGTTCAAGGCAGAAGGATTGCTTCAGCCCAGGAGTTCAAGACCAGCCTAGGCAACATAGTTAGACTTTGTCTTCACAAAAAAATTAAAAAATTACCCAAGCATGGTGGTAAATGCCTGTAGTCCCAACTACTTAGGAGGCTAAGGCAGAAGGATCACCTGAGCTCAGTAGTTCAAGGCTGCAGTGAGCTGTGATCATGGCACTACACACCACCTGGCAACAGAGAGGAGACCCTGACTCAAAACAAAAACAAGAACAAAAACCTGTACTCCCTAGATTGGCATGTGGATTAGCATCCCAATTTTGGGTACTTAACCCATATGATTAACTCTAATTTGGACAAGAAGTGGGTAGAGTTGATATAAAAAGGATCTGATATTTAAACTTTTATATACATAATAATTACTTGGGTTGCTTCTTAAAAATATAGATTTATGCTTTTTTTAAATCTCTATTGATCTTGTTCTTACATGTAAGTGAGACCTGGAAATCAACATTTTAAAAGATATCATGGGTAATTCTAATGCAAGTATTATAAAGACTACATTTTGAAAGCCACTACTCTCAACATTTTCCATAAATCTCAATATTGGTTCTTTTTGCTAATGACTAAGGTTTTGAACATCCAGGACTATTTGGTACCTCTGAAATGAGAGACCTAATCCAAGTATTTGAAAAGCTCTACTTGCACATCTTTTAGATCACTTTATAATCCTTGTTACCTCTATTATGTATATGCTTGGGCCAATAGGATGGAGTAGTCAGTCTTTCAAGGCCTTTTATTAGAATGCCTTTGATATTAGCACTAGAAACTACTGAAATGGTCAGCATATTATTTAGTTTTATCCTAAAGTAATATTATGTAATAGGTCAAGAAGTCCCTCTGTTCTGCTTTTCATCTTAAAGATTGGAGAACCCACATTCAATCACCTCCTTGCTAACCTTGAAGTTTCCATCAGCAGAAATCAAGAGGAGGTTTGGGGTCTTGCCTTATTATCAACACTCTGCAGATACCATTGACACAGGAGTCAAGAGGAAGTTTGCATTTGCATGAACCTCTGGAGTGACTGAATGAAGAGCTCAGCAAATCCTCTCCCCAAAAAGAAATAAAACTAGACAGAATTGTCAAAAATAGCAATTTAGAAACTCTGGGAATTGACCAAAGGCATATAACACATTGAGAAGCATTTATTAAGAAAATCTATTGAGTATATATCCAAAAGAAAAAAAAAGTATATCTAAGAGAAATCTGGACTCCCATTTTTATTATAGCACTATTCACAATAGCCAAGATATGGAATCAACCTAAGTGTCCATCAACAGACAAATGGATAAAGAAAATGTGGGATGTATGCACAATGGAATATTATTCAGCTATAAAAAGAATGAAATCCTGTCATTTGCAACAACATAAATGAAACTGGAGGATATTATGTTAAGTAAAGAAAGCCAGGCATAGAAAGACAAATATCACATGTTCTCGCTTATATGTAGGAGTTAACAAAATTGATCTCATGGAGGTAGGGAGTAGAATGTAGTTACCAGAGGCTGGAAAGGGGAAGAGGAAGAGAGAGATTCAGAGAAATTGGTTAATGGATACAAAAACACAGTTAGATAGAAGGAATAAGTTCTATGGTTAGGTGGCACAGTAGGGTGATTATAGTTAACAATAATTTATTACTATTTCAAAATAGCTAGAAAAGCTTTGGAATACTCCCAATACAAAGAAATGGTCAATGTTAGAGGTGATAGATATCCCAATTATCCTGATTTAATTACTGCATATTGCATGCGTGTATCAAAATATCACATGGACCTCAGAAATATGTATAATCACTAAGTGCCAATAAAAAATTAACTAAAAAAATCTATTGAACCTTAATAAGAACAGTCTGTGGAATTTTAACCCAAAGCTTCCATCCCCACCCACCACTCCCAGGCTCCATGGCCCAAAAGTTCTACTGGGGAAATCATATTGAAAGACTGGCTGCTCTGCTGCCAGAAAGAACTAACTTTATATGGAGCAGAGCATAGGAAATTCCACATGGAGGGGCATTAATAGAAGCGATAATGATCCCTCTGCCAAACAAGCAAAGAATGCCTGAAGTCTTAATGCTGGTTGGGGTAGACAATAAAGACCTAGAGATGAGATGACTAAAGCTAGCCTTGATAAAGTTCTACTTATCTCTAGTTTTATAGAAGGCTTTGTTCATAAATAAGGTTTTACATATGCTCAGTAGAGACTGGAGAGAGCCCTAGTGAGCCACTAATTCATGGCTGAATATGAGGTCTTGTAAAGGCAAAAAGTGAAATCCAAAGCCGACATGTAAACTGAATTTGCTTTGAATATATTTCCCAAGCCACACATAGGTCCATTGGCAAAGGATGGAAGCTTTATAGAGTTATGGGCTCTGACCAATCATTTACTCATCACTAAGCTATGCTAACTTTTGGGCAGTCCTCAAGAAGCCAGGCTTTAAAATAAGGGAAACAATGACAGCAACAACAAAAAACGAAGAGGCATAAGCAACTGCACAGTGTGAAGGAAGCAGAGTTTACAGCATCAGTCCATGCAAATCATTAAACAAAGAATCAAAAACAACAGTAATCCTAAGAGACAGATCAGAACCCAGAGTTGCTGTAATTTTTATCCAATTTTCTACACAAGGGGATAAATGTAAAGGAACACCAAAGTATGAAAAATGAATTACTGGAAGCTGCAGATATGGTGGCTCATGCCTCTGATCTCAGCCCTATCAGCACTATGGGAGGCTGCGGCAAAAGAATTCCTTGAGGCCAGGAGTTATAGACCAGCCTGGGCAAAGTAGCAAAATCCCTGTCTCTACACACACGTGCGCATGTACGCGCGCGCACACACACACACACACACAAATAAAATAAAGAACGTGTCTTTGAGGAGGTCCCACTATTGTATTCCACAGACTTCAAGGCAGCTATGTTCAAAGAGCTAAAGGAAACCATGTTTAAAGAATTAAAAGAATGATAATGACTCATCAGATAGAGAATAGTAATAAAGAAAATATTTGTTTTGTGTTTTCTCTGTGAAAAAAAAAATGTTCAGGACTTAGTACTTTATTTTTTAGTCTAGATGCACAGTATGGTTGTTAGCCATGGAGTATAGCAAATATTCAGTGTTTTCTGTAGGAAAAGCAGAATGAGAAAATATAGTATTTGTTATTTCATCTTCCAGGCATTAACCTATCCATGATGGTTGTCTCATGTCTTTCATTACCCTTGAATTGAAACTCATTTTATATAAATCACTTATCAAGACCTTAATAAGACCCTTTAATACTTTGGGTTTGGGGAGCTGAGTGGGGAAGGAATCTAATATTCATAAGACTTCCTTCTCACTTTTATACTGCTTGTTTTTGAGAACATTTTAAACATTTACTGTGATTGCCCTGCTGATTCCCAGGGCCCTAGGATTCCGCCCCCCCCTTTTTGGCAACTTCTACATCTATTTCAAATTCCTCCATTTTTTAGGATGCTTAACATTCTCTATATTCTCACGTATTTCTGGCACCATTTTTCTGTTCCAGCATTAGCCTGAATTTTAAAGTCCAGGCCTAAGGTGATGCCTCATATAATTGGCCACAATAGGAGAAAATAGAGATAAAAATAATTTTATATCTGTGTTTAGAGTATTATCTGTTCTTTTATAGCTGTTACCTTTAATTTTTAGCAGTGTTTTTGTTAATAGACTAGTATTGATCTTAAAAAATGTTTTCAAGTTTGCTTATGCAAATTTTTCAGGATAATTGCTTGACCGTGGGAACATGCTCTGTAAAAGCATTTTAACTATGAAATTATTTACTCATAATTTTATAACAGCTATATATTCTGTTCCATTGATCTATGTATCTATTTATATGCCAGTACTATGCTGTTGTGGCTCCTGTAACTTTGTAGTTTAGTGTGAAGTCAGGTAATGTTGCCTCCTGCTTTGTTCTCTTTGCACAAGATTTCTTTGGCTATTCTGGATCTTTTGTGGTTCCACATAAGTTTTAGGGTTGTTTTTCTATTTTTATGTGGAATGGTATTGCTATTTTGATAGGGATTGCATTGAATCTGTAGATTGCTTTGGGTAGTATATACATCTTAACAATATTGATTCTTCCTGTCCTTGGACATGCGATCTTTTCATTTTCTTGTGTTCTCTTCAATTTCTTTCATCAGTTTTTAAAGTTCTTATTGTATAGATCTTTTACTTTTTTGATTAAATGCATTTCCATGTATCTTATTTTTGGTAGCTATTATAAATGGGATTGCTTTCTTGGTCTCTTTCAGATTGTTCACTGTTGGTGTACAGAAATGCTGATTTTTGTATGTTGATTTTGTATTCTACAACTTTACTGAATTTGTTTATTAGTTCTAAATTTTTGATGATGTCTTTAGGTTTGTCTAAATATTAGATCATATTTTCTGAAAACAAGGACTTGTTTCTTTCCATTATGGATACCCTGTATTTTTTTCTATTGACTAATTGCTTTGGCAAGGACTTCTGGTATTGTATGATATTAAATAAAAGGGGTGAAAATAGGGATTTTTGTCTTGTTTCAAATCTTAGTGGAAAGGCTTTCCATTTTTTTCCCATTCAGGATATTAGCTGTGAGTTTTGAGATATATACTTTTTATATTCAATTTTATTGAGAGTTTTTATTAGGAATGCCTGTAGAATTTTATCATATGTTTTTTCAGCATCTATTGAAATGATTATGTGGTTTCTGTCCTTGATTCTGTTGATGTGATGTATCACATTTATTGATTTGCCTATGTTGAACTATCCTTGCATCCCTGGAATGAATACCACTTGATCATGGTTAATGATCTTTTTAAAGTGTTGTTGAATTTGATTTGCTAGTATTTTGTAGAATGTTTTTGCATATATTCGTTAGTTATATTGGCCTATAGTTTTCTCTTTTTTTGTTGTGTCTTTTTGGTTTTGATGTCAGGGTAATGCTGATCTCATAGAATGGGTATTTATTCTTTCTCAGCTTTTTTGAATAGTTTGAATAGACTTGTTATTAGCTCTTTTTAAGTGTTTGGTAGAATTTAGCAGTGAAGCTGTCAGCTTTTGTGCTTTCTTTTGGTAAGAAACTTTTTTTATTACTGCTTCAGTCTTGTTACTTGTTATTTGTTTTGTTCTGATTTTTTTATTTCTTCATGATTCAATCTTGGTCCTTGTACATTACCAGGAACAAACTTCATAATTTTTAGCAGACTTGAGAGGTCTAATATATAGCAAGTATTTTACTTATTGAAGTAGTTCAATTATTAATTTAAGAAACAAAGTCTTTGAAGAAATCAACATTTTATTTGTAAAAAATATGTTAGGCTCAGAACTTAATGTCTATAATAGTAAAATTGTAGCATTGTAAAAAAGTATTATCAACACTTCAGAAGGAATTGCCTTTTCCTCTCTATTGTTATCACAGTTAGCCTAGTCCTGGTCAATCTCATTAGCTTCCCATCTACTTGCTCTCACTCACATGCACACTATCTCCCTCTTTTTTCTTTAAGTCTCTCAAAACTACATGAATGTCTATTACTTTAAATTCAGAATCTTCTACCTCACTTCCATTTTCTGTAAATGGTTCATATTCAGACTAATTTTCCACTTCTTCTTCAGGACAATAGCAGCATGACATAGTAGAAAAAGCCTTAGAGTCACAGACATAGTCTTCTCTTTCATATTTTGTTACTTATTAGCTGAGTAGTCTGAAGCAAGTTACTTAACTCCACTAAGTCTTCATTTCCACATGTACTAACTTCTATGATTGTCAGATTCATTGATAAATATACATAAAGTACCTGGTCCAGGGCTTCATATTTAATAACTTATGTGTCCATGCTAAGCACTGTACTATGCACTTTGAATATATTCTCTTTAATTTTCAAAACAATCTTGCAAAAATACAGTGGAGGAATCTGAGATTTTGGATGGTTAAATAAATTTCCCAGGGTCCTTCAGCTTATTTAGGACTTATCTGGAATTCCATTCCAGGTATGTCTTACTTTTAGAGGCAGTGCATTTTCCTGCTAGCCATCCCATACCACCTGTGCTCTGCTTTTACCATGCTGCTTTTGTCTCTGTTCTCTGAACTCCTTCTTAACTCTGACATTGAATTTTCATTTATTGTTATGTAACAGTTTCATGCAGATAGTTCTGCTTCCCCTTTTAACACCTCAGTCCTTGAAAGCATAGACCTTATTGTATTTTATTTCTCACAGCCCTAACAGAGTATTAAATACTCGTGCAGTACTCCATAAATATTTGATGTATTGATTTTATTTGATATACTAGTAACTTCTAATTTAGTTTCATCATAATTTTAAACCTTAAAAAAAATTTTTTTTTTATTTTTTGTAGCTCATTTCAGCGGCCACATGGTACTCTCAATTTGGATGATGGCGAATACTGGTCCAACAGGGCAGCCTCTTATAAGGAAAAATCCCACCGACCCATCTTTGAGAACAGCATGGACAAGATGTACAGGAACTTATACAAAAAGGCCTGTAGTTCTGCTTCTCATACACAGGAAAGCTTCTGAGACCATCCACGATAAATTGTATGAGTGTCCATGTAACTTCTCAATGAAAACATTTGATGTGATCAATATCTGTATTTCTTTTCTTTTATACAGGTGATTACAATGACTACAGTAGTTAGACTTAAATAAGTTTGCTGCTTCAAATGGTATATTACCATAAGCAAGCATTTCTTTTTTATTACAGAAGAATGTGTTATGTTCCAAATTTCAAAGCTCTGTGATGTAATCACAACGTTCAACATATGACAAAGATATTCTGTTACAATTATCTATTATCACCATCTAAAAATTCAAGAATAGCTTCTCTCTAAAAATGTTCTTCTACCTTACTCATCTTGTAATTTTCTTTTCATCTACTTTACTGGTATTTTATCTAGGTAAGATTTAATTAATATTAACTTTCTTATTTTTTGGTAATGAGCAACAAGATAATACTATACAGAAATGAATTTCCCAAGAGTGTTAACCCTGTTTTAAGTAGCATTTTCTACTTTTTTCTTTCTCAGAAAAGGCTATTATATAAGATTTCTTTTTAAAGGCTATACGATCATTCACTTTTTTTTCTGAAAGAACTACTAAGTTACCTAAAATGTATAATAAATAGATAGAAATAGCAGTGGCTGTGGATGATGCAAAATATGTACAACTAATTTTTAAGATTATAATTATTACATGATTTTTTTTTCCTAAGGCCATAATTTTGGTGCAAAGAGAATCAGAAAATAGCCTTTTTAGTAAGCTTATAAAAATTCAAAAAGAATAAGGGAATTATATTGTAATTTGATCTCTTTGAAATTTATGTAGGTAACATATGGCCCAAGGAAGTAGTACCCTCACTTTCAAGAACACTTGGAATCACAAGAGGAGTAAAATATTGTAGCAGAATGCTATGTAGACATTCAAAATACATTGAGACACTAAAAAATCTATTGGTTGATTGATAAAATTATCTCCTCCTTCTCCACCCCAACACACATCTGTAAGGCCAATAACAGGTTGAAGATACAAAGAAATTAATTACTTCATATCCACCAGACAGTGAGGGGAGGGAAAGCAGAGAGTAGGAAATAAGCTAACTTAGCTTATGGCCTGATGAGTTGACTACAAGATAGTGTTTTTCCATTGACTCTGTTTTTGCTTAATTTTGCAATTATAATCTTAAAAGGAAAAAAATAACTTGAATGTCATATAAATTAAAATGTGAAATTTAGTGACATATTTTTGCTTTTTTGTTTTTTTTTATTTTTAAATTTTAGATTCAGGAGGTACAAGCTCATGTTTGCTACATGGACATATTGCACACTGATGGGGATTATTTTTGTAATAGAACTTTTGGACTATCCTATTAAGAGTGTTTTAGTAGAGCATTCTGTGATAGATAAGAAAGGGCATTAGAGCTACTCTATGGGCCAGGAATCCTAGGCTTTAGTGTCCCATCTCTACCATTTTCTAGCTGAGTCTCTTTAATTCTGTGTTCTTTCATTTCCTCAGCTATCAAATTAGAAGAATGTAGTAGACCCCAATGTTCTGTGGACCAGGACTGCTGTTTTAGGTTGTTATTGTAGGAATGTAGATATAAGTATTTCATTTGTCATGTAAGTTTAGGAAAATTTGTTTACTGTACATACACACACACACACACACACACACACACACACACACACACACACCCTCTTAGAGAGTCATAAGTAGGATTATGGGGGTGAAAAGGAATATTGTTAATGCTACAACAGCACTTATAAACTGGGGCTATCTATGGCAAACTAGGACACATAGTCACCATAGTGATTGTGAACACATGTTAGAGGCTTTAAGAATATTCTGGTATAAATCTGTTTTGCTCTAGCATCTAGGAGAGAGTCTGGCACACAATTGATGCTTCTTAAATATTTATTGAACTAACTCAGAGTCTCCTAAATTAAATTGAGCATTTAACAGTATTTCTTATTATGACCACCTTCTCCCACTCCCCTAGCTCTCCACTCTCCTCCCCAGATGCTGCTCTCAGGTACATGTGGACACTGACTGGAGAGATGCTGAAATAAATAATTGCTGAGGTAACATGATGATGTTTTGCACAATAAACTTTTGAAGGTCAACATTGAATAATGCTCTTTTTTAAAAAAGTGCATCCTCATTGTAAATTAGTGTGTTTTTCTGTGGGGGAAAAAATGAACAATTCCTTTGTTTAAAAGTTGCTGTTTGGTGGAAAAAAAACAAATATGACCTTCAAAGAAAATGTTTTACTATTACAGAAATCTTCTGAATGAATAAATACCACAAAAATTACTTAATTGCATCTGTATCTGGCACTGGCTATAACAAAGGCCTCAAAAAGTCAGGCTCAAAGGAGAACTTTAGAAACTTATATTCTGAAAGATATTTTCCTGTGGATTATGTTTAGCATCTTTCTGAAGATGGGGCAAGTTTCTAAACGTGCAGCATCTTTGCTAAGTGTCTGAGTTTTTTCTATTCCCCAGGGGAAGGAGTGGTCTTTGTTGCTCTGTTACTGTGAGTTCTTATGCTGTATTGTTTTTAAAGAGTAAAACCTTTTTAAGTACTAATAGTTGTCTTTTCTCATTCATGGAAGCAGAAAGGTACAGTTGTAGATGATAAAGAAGTCATAAGCAGCAGTTGTTTTGTAACTTCTAAAGAGTAAGCCCCTGATTAAAACTTTGGAGCAGCCGGGCTCGGTGGCTCAGCCTGTAATCCCGCGCCTTGGAAGGCTGAGGTGAGTGGATTGCCTGAGCCCGCGGGTTTGAGACCCGCCTCGGCAGGCGAAACCTCATCTACAATAAAATCAAAAAATTAGCCGGGCGTGGTAGCGCACGCCTGTAGTTCCGGCTACTCGGAAGGCTGAGGCGGAAGGAAGCGGCCACTGCACTCCAGTCTGGGCAGCGGAGTGAGACTCCAACTCAAAAAAAAAAAAAAAAACTTTGGAGCAAATAGAGAATTCTCATTATTGTGTTCATTTACTAATTATAGCTTTATTGAGATATAATTTACTCTGAAAAAGTGTACAATTAAGTGGATTTTGCTATATTCATAGAGTTTTTCAACTATAGCCACTAGCTAATTATAGAATATTTTATCACCCTCAAAAGAAATATCATACCTGTTAGCAATCAATTTCCATGCTTCCTCTCCCCAATCCCTGGAAACCACTAATCTGCTTTTTGTTTCTATGCCTATTCTGAACGTTTCATATAAAGGGAATCATATAATATGTGTCTGGCTTATTTCAATCCACATGGTACTTTCAGAGTTCATCCATGTTGTATCATGGATGAGTACTTTATTTTTACTACTAAATAATAATCCAGTATATGACTGTACCATATTTTGGCTGATCCATTCAGTTGATGGACATATTGATTGTTTCTGCTTTTTGGTTATTATGAAATGCTATGAACATTTGTATACAGTTTTTTTGTACGGACATATGGTTTCATTTCTCTTGAGTATACATCTAAGAGTTGAATTGCTAGGTCATATGGAAACTCTATGTTTAACATCTTGAGGAACTACCCAATTGTTTTCCGAAGTGACTGTACCATTTTACAACTATCATGTTCATTTTTATCTTAAGATTTTAGACTAGTAACACACTCAAGCCTCATCCATCCATTCATTACATATGTGTTGAGCACTGTGTTAGAAGTAGAGGGTATACACTTTTAAAAATGTATTTTTTACCAAAAAATCAAGTTAAATGGAGAGTTAAGCGTAAAACCTGAAAACCATAAAACTCTTAGAAGAAGAAGTAGTGGGGGGAGAAACCTCCTTGAAATCGGTCTTGGCAATGATTTTTTTTTTTTTTTTTTGTGGATATGGCATGAAAAGCACAGGCAACAAAAGCAAGAATTGATGGGACTACATCAAACTAGAAAGCTGCTTTGAAAAAGAAACAATGAAAAGACAACCTTTGGAACGATGAAAAAACATTGCAAGCCATATATCAAATCAGGGGTTAATATTTTAAATATATAAGTAACTCATACAACTTAATACAAATAACTCAATTTAAAAATGGGCAAGGGACCTAAATAGGTAATTCTCAAAAGAAGAAATTCAAATGACCAACAGGAACGTGAAACGATGCTCAACATCTCTAATTATCAGTGAAATTGAAATCAAAACCACAATGATTTGAATGTTAGAATGACTATTTTTAAAAGATAAGAAGTCTTGGCAGGGATTTGGTAAAAAGGCAACTGTTGTAAACCATTGGTGGAAATGTAAATCATAGCCATTATGGCACTCAGTATGAAGGTGTTTCAAAAAATTAAAAACAGAACTACCATATGCTCTAACAATTCCACTTCTGGGTATATATCCAAAGGAACTGAAACCGGGATTGCAAAGAGAAATCTGTACACAGGATGTCCATTACAGTGTTATTCATAATTGCCAAATATATGAAGCAACCTAAGAGTTCATCAGTGGATGAATGGAAAAGAAAACATGATATGTATATACACTGAAATACTATACAGCCTTAAAAAAAGGGGGATGGGGTTGCATGGCATTATGCTAAGTGAAATGAGCAACACACAGAAAATTACCATGTGATCTCACTCATATGGCAGTCTAAAATGGTCAAGCTCATACAAGCAGAGAGAAGGATGGTAATTGCCAGGGGCTGGAGGTAGAAAGAAATGGGGAGGAAAATATTGATCAAAGGATATAAACTTACAATTATGCAAGATGAATAAGTTCTGGATACCTAATGTACCACATGATGGTGTATAGTTAATAAACTGCATTATAAACTTGATATTTGCCAAGAAGCTAGATTTTAAATCTTCTCAACTTCCGGCAAGATGGTGACAGGGCAGCTTGGTCTGTGAGACCCTCTGTGAAAGAGAACACACATAAAGACTCTAGCTCTCTCCAGGAAGCTGTAGCTCCCATCATCAGCAGCCTGCTCTTCACCCAGAGCTCAGCCGCGGCCACAGCTCAAACACATTGATGGTCTGGGCCACCACTACAGCTGCGGATGCCACTGCCGCGGCCATCACCCTGCACATGCCTGAGGTGACCCATGACTTCAGACCATGAAGCCCCCGCAAGCACGATCTACTGAGATAGTTGCCACTGCTCCCACTGCCATGCCTCACCACTCGCACGGAGGCAGGCACATGGAACTCCTTCCATGTACTGTAAGGCAGCTGCCACCACCGCTGCTACCATTCCCTGCTCCCTCCCGTCCTGGGTAGCCTCCTGCATTGCCTGGCAGTCTCCAGCTGCTGTGAATGAATAAAGATCAACTAGAGCGGGAGTAAACCTATAGCCCCACTGCATGGACAGATTCCAAGGCAGTGGGAAGTGATTTTCAGATTATCCATACACCTGTCAGCAGATACCAGGATCTGCAGATAGATTTTGAATCACAGCTCCCCCCTTAATTAAATCTCAAAACTGCAAAAAGGACCGTACCCAACCTATAGTCCAACTCCATAATTGAACAAAGTAAGTGGATATACATAAGGAAGAATAGGAGACTGAACAAACAGAAGTAAAAGCAACCCCTCCACCACTGAACAACATAATTAAAGAAGACGGTGCAATGGAGGGAAGAAAAAAGTAGAGAGGAAAAATCTGCACAAATGAAGAAAAACCAAAAGAAGAATATAGGTCTCACACAGACCCCTGGGAGGTTAGACACTGAGAAAACAGACTTCGGAACACAAACAATGAAGAGTCGCCAGAATGACTGGTCACATGCAACAAAACCAGACATTAAGACATTAATAGAGAGAATAAAAAAATTGAAGAGAGACAAGGGGAAAATAGAAAGGAGGATGACAGAAATAACAGCAGTAAAGAATACTGAGATGGAAATAAATAACAAACAAATAAGCATGGGAAGCAGAATTAGCCAAGCATAAGAAAGAATCTCATAGCTAGAAGACCAAAACACAGAACTAACCCAAACTGTCAAAAACATAGAAAAGAAATTTTAAAATACAGAACAAAACCTTCAAGAAATGAATGATCACTTCAAGAGATAAAACCTAAGAGTAACTAGCTTTCCTGAGGCAGAGAGAGAGAGGCCACACTGGAACAAACGTTTCATGAAATCATTCAAGAAAAATTCCCTCGTCTCATGAGTGATGCAAAAATTCAAACACAAGAGATGCAGAGAACCCCTGCAAGACAAATAAGAAGACCAACTCCCAGACACATAATAATTTGCCTAAACAAAGTAGGTATAAAAGAAAAAATCCTAAAGGCAGCAAGAGAAAAAGGTCAAAGTACCTACCAGGGAAGACCAATTAGAATAGCAACAGATTTATCTACAGAAACCCTTCAGGCCAGGAGAGCTTGGAGCCCTATCTTCAAAGTTCTAAAAGATAAACAATTTCAACTGAGAATTACCTACCCAGCCAAGCTAAGCTTCATCAATGAGAGAAAATTAAAATCTTTCCCAGATGTCCAATCCCTAAGAACTTATGCTGCCACCAGACCAGCTCTACAAGAAACACTTAGGAAAGTATTGAACACAGAAGAAAAGGAAAAAAAAGAACAACAACGTTCTTCACAAGAGTAAAGGAAAAAGATTAAAAACACACATGAACCAACCCCAAAACCAAAAGAAAGACAAAAAACAGGAACAACAATGACAACTCTATAAGAACCTTATGATAGTGATCAACTCTCACATTTCAATAATTAGCCTGAATGTGAATAGACTAAATGCACCACTGAAAAGACATAGAATGCCAAAATGGATAAAATATCACCAGGCAACAATATATTGCCTTTAAGAGACTCACCTCACTAGAAAGGATACTCAGACTCAAAGTAAGAGGATGGGAAATAAATTTTCAGGTGAACAGAACACAAAAGAAAGGAGACGCAATCTTAATCTCAGACAAAATACCCTTTAAGCTATCAAAAATTTAGACATACAGAAGGCCACTAAATAATGATAAAAGATTCAATCCATCGACAAGAAATATCTGTCCTAAACATATATGCATCCAACATAGGAGTACCAACTTTCATAAAGCAG
>CAUYQG010173101.1:0-24083 GCA_963574415.1 Tarsius wallacei
GTGGCTCAGCCTGTAATCCCGCGCTTTGGGAGGCCGAGGTGAGTGGATTGCCTGAGCCCGCGGGTTCGAGACCCGCCTGGGCAGGCGAAACCTCATCTCTACAATAAATCAAAAAAATCAGCCGGGCGTGGTAGCGCATGCCTGTAGTTCCAGCTACTTGGAAGGCTGAGGCGGAAGAATCGCCGGAGCCCAGCAGGTTGAAGCTGCGGTGGCCGGAAGCGGCCACCGCACTCCAGTCTGGGCGACGGAGTGAGACGCCAACTCAAAAAAAAAAAAAATTATATATATATATATATAAGGCAGTTTCAAAGAGTGAGGCAGCTCTAGTTGCACTGATACGGACAAGCCAAGATATGAGAAAAAAGAGGCAGATGTACTTTTAAAAAGTTCATGTCTTTCTAAAGCATGTTATATGCTTATATGTCCAAAATACAGTATGTCTCTGTAAGAATATTTAAGTACCATATAACAGTGGTTGCCTCCAGTAAGAACTAGGACGTTGGGAAATTAAGGGTGGAAGAAAAACTTATTTTTCAAAAAACAATCTTATATACCTTTTTGGATTTTGTTACCATGTCATTCAAAAATAAATACAGTAAGTTTTTAAAATGTAAAAGCGTAGATTGTCTTCTAGAAGTTAACAGACTGGATACTGCTTCTCTTTGCTGGAGTGGCAGGACATCTCTACAGTGTACCTAATCCCGGGAGAACAAAAGAATATGAATGAAGCGCCAGAGGGCTAGGAATCTCACCCCTGCTCAGCAGATTCTTGACTCTTTCCTCTCCTTCCTCATTGCTCATACGCTCCTCTTTGACTCACCTGTTGCCTGCGTTCCTCAAGTTCTCGCTGTATATTTTCTATCACAGCCACTGCCTCCTCTCCACTTTCAGGGTGATGCTCTCTCACCCAGGCCTGGAACTCTTCAGGCAGGATGGTCAGGAACTGCTCCAGCACCAGCAGTTCCAGGATCTGCTCCTTGGTGTGCAGCTCGGGCCTCAGCCACTCACAGCAGAGCACCCGGAGCTGGCTGAGAGCCTCCCGGGGTCCTGATGCCTCATGATACTGGAAATGCCTGAAGCGCTGGTAAAAAGTCTCAAACGTTGGTGGATGGTACTCCTGCATCCAGGTGCAGTCTTCTTCTTCCACCTTCACTATTAGAAGGTCTTCTTGCTCCTGTGAAGTCTCAGCTGGAGGGTCTAAGTCTATAACTTCCCGGGATTCTGTCATTATCATTCCAACCCAGAGGGAAGTCTCGCGAGGCTGGCTGTGTTACACACAATTTGTTTTCTGCTCTTTAAGATCTTCGGAAGGACACTTTCGGTGGCGTACAACCTACTGATGTATTGGGAATCATTATTAGCAAAGAATGATGGCAAAGAGGTCATCTATAATAAAGATGACCACTCAACAAAGCAATTTACTTAAAAATATGAACTTCAAGGCAGCTGTAAAACGATCACTAACAGAGAATTTCTACATTTTTTTTAAATGTAAAGGACAGCCATAAAAATATGACATCATGACCAACCTAAAACACAGTTTTTGAGGTGAAGAACTGTATATTTCATATTTTTTTTTAAATGAGACAAGACTTATTAACTAGTCCAGACGCAGCCGGTCCTTCTCCCTACCATAAGCCAAACTTAAGTCAGAATAGGGGTGAAAACATTACAATGGTCAAAACTGGGCCTGTCCCTTGTCAAGCTACGAGAGCTTGGCAGGCCAATGGGAGACTTCATTGGTCCCGAAAAGAAGCAGCGTTATAGGTACAGATTTGGACCTGGATTCCTCGGAATCGCCCCTGACCACGAGACCGGCGGCTGTGGCCCGATCAAGATTAGGGACAGGACCCCAGTCCAGACACCAGACCCCACCCCCTCCCCTCAAAGCCTCGATCTCGGGGAGCTCTCCTGGAAGGACAAGCTCCCCGGAGCCAAGGCTGGGAAGATGGGGTTCATCTCACACACGGAGAGAAAACCGAAGCCAACACTTCCTCGCCGGAAGTAAGCAAGTCCAAGCTTTCCCTGCTCCAACGGGCTTAAACCCTTAAATCCCACCCCCGAGAGCACTTCCGAGTCCTCTCTAGGAATCCCGGAGGTCCTCGCTTCGCAGCGGGGTGTGGACCAATCGGCGGGGAGATGGAGCGCGGGCCGGGGGTCCCAGCCCACCTCCAGCGACCGGGCCGTCCCCAGGCCCCCCGAAGCCGCAGACTCCGCATCATTAGAGCGGGGAAGGCCAACGGAGCCGTCCTCTTCCCCACCCCAACACAAAGCCATTTAAACAGCCGAACTCCTCCCCCTTTCCTTGGGGTTGGGCCAGGGGGCGGGGCCTCCGGGGTTGGGCTACAGTTGTGAGTGTCCGATTGGCCATGGAGCTTGCACCTCACCCATCCAACGCTGCGCCCCGATTCGAAGTGGGTCCGTACCTTTCTGCGTGCCCACAGCCCTCACTTATCTTTCATTTGGGGCCCTTAGTTTATTCCCTCGAAACCTCGCCATTCCCCCCAGCCCCTCTCCAAACACACCCACCTCTTTACCACCGCAGTCGGCTCACTGGGCCCATGTCTCCAACGTCACACTCGCGAGTCGCAGGGACCAAGGGACTTCCAGGACTACATCTCCCAGAAAGCCCCGCGCGGGCCGCGCCGGCTGGCCAATGGACGGCCGCGGCTCTTTTTGCAGCCTCGATCTCGCGAGCCTATCAGACTGTGGCAGGGCTGGGAGGCGTGTCCTCGGGCGCCCAGGGGGAAGGCAGTGGTGAAGGAGAATTCTGTCCGCCTCCTGGCTGGGGAGAATGGGCCAGGACCCTGGCGGCCCTGCGAAGAGAGGGGCGTTGTTTGCTCAGGGTTTTCCTAGCCAAGGGGGAATCCCATCCTTAATAATCTCTCATGTCATTTGGTGCCTTACGGTTTCCAATCCCTTGGCTGTTTACAAAACTGTTGGGCAGGCAAGACGAGAGTTACTATCGCTACTATTTTATGCGCGCTTCTGCAAACAGCTAAGAAGGTATTTAGAGGTTAAAGGTCTCTTTTCAGGGCGCCTAAAATCATGCATTTGAAGTAGCTTCTTATCTACGACCAAACCTCTGGTGAATGAATGTTTGTATTGTCTATACCTTGTGTTTAGTGACTTGGTATCGAATTTTGCAGCTATGGCTTAATTTTGCTGCTCTTATTGAATTAGCATAGTTGTTTAAGAAATATAAAAGTTGTTTAAGGTGGATATTCATTTTCTTCTAATATACTTCCCTCCATTTGGATGATTTACAAATGCCATTTCCGTTTTAATAATTTCATGTATTTCTTAAATAGGTAATGCATTTGCACGAGTCAGAATTCAAAATGGTATGCAAAGTAGTCTTCCATTCCCATTCTGCATCCATTTTTCTCCTTAGAAGTAATGAAGATGACTAGTTTCTAATGTGCCTACCAAGATGTATCCTATAAATATTTAAGCAAATGTTACGTTTTGTGTATAAATGGTAGCACAGCCGGAGACACACACCTATAATCCCAGCACTTTGGGAGGTGGAGGCAAGAGGATTGTCTGAGCCCAGGGGTGCAAGACCAGCCTGGGCAGCTTAGGGAGACTTGTCTCCATAATAAATCAAAAAATTAGCCAGGCATAGTGGTTCCAGCTACTTGGAAGGCTGAGGCAGAAGGATCACCTGAGCCCAGCAGGTCGAGGCAAGGTCAGTGGGATCCTGTGACAGCACTCCAGCCTTGGCGACAGAGTGAGACTTCGACTCAAAAAAAAAAAAAGTAGCACAGTTTACATTCTTTCTCCACCTTACAATTTTTACTTAATGAATCTTAGAGTTGTTCTCTGTGAATACATAGAGAGTGTCAATACATAAAGAGTTTTATCATTCTTACTTTCCTATCTGAATAGTATAGCATTATTCTAATATATTGTGCTTTATTTAATTCTTACTGGTGGGAATGAGATTACTCTAGTTTTTTTCCATAGCAAGCAATACTCCACTATATAAGTATCCTTGTATATATGTCATTTTAGACATGTGCAAGTACAACTGCAGGATAAATTCTTAGAATTGGAATTGGTGGGTCAAAATGTAAGATTTTTTTTCCAGATGTGTATGTCTATATAGTTATGTCTATATCTATGTCTGTATCTGACTAGATAAATGGCTAGATCTGACGAGATAAATGCCTTAGATAGCACAAGGACATCTAGAACGGCTATTTTAAGTTCAAGTGTATAGTGACACTTTATTTTTACTCTTCTCTGCCCAGGTACATCCAGCAATGCAAGACTGCTTTACAACAACTGACAAGTGTGCATGTCTCACCCCCCAGGTGACAACATTTGCACTCAGGGTAACAATATATTTGTTTGACCTTAGTCTACAACTCCTCCAAGGTCAAGGTGATACTCCATGGCTCAGTTTCATATCTTGACATTTTCACTAGGGTATCCCACTGACCTTGCCTCATCTTTCACATTTTCAGGAATTCACAGAATCAATACTATATGTGAGGAAATGCTCTACCAATCTAGTTTAAAGGAAGAACATACATGTTGTGAAGTTAGGGAGTACCCAAGATCACCCTCACTTATGACATCAACCAGAAGTTCAGGGGTCCTCAAGACCACCCTCAGGTTCAGTAATTGGCTAGAAGGACTCACAGAACTCACCGAAAGCTGTAATACTCACTGTTTCAGTTTATTACAGCAAAGGGATACAATTAAAATCAGCCAAGAGGCCGGTACTTGTGCCTATAATCTCAACACTTTGGGAGACTGAGGCAGGAGGATTGCATGAGCCCAGGAGTTCAAGACCAGCCTGGGCAAGATAGTGAGACCAAGAGAAAAGGCATGTTGAATAGGATCTAGGAGAGTTCCAATCACGGAGTGATGCAGACACTGCTGACATCTCCCAGCAATGATGTGTGATAGTATTGCTGACCAGGAAAGCTCACCTAAGCCTTAGTGTCTAAAGTTTTTATTACAGTTCAGTCACATAGGCCTGGTTTACTGCCCACATAGCTTGACCTTAATCTACAACTCCTCCAGAGGTCAAGGTGATACTCCATGGCTCAAGGGATCCCTACCATATAGACTATATCTGGCATGTTCCAAGACCCCAGTGTCAACAAAGATACTTTTATGAAGCAGTATATTCCAAGGGCTTAGAGATTACCTCCCAGTAGCTGACCCAACCTCTCTTTGGACAAGGTTAATCCTTTACTGCACACAAGGTCTAAGCTTTTTTGCTTTTCTATTTCTTTTTCCTATAGACACTATGTTTAGCTGTATAACAATGTGTAAGCCATGGAAAATAGAGTAGCATTATGAAACTAAATCAACAAAAGATATTTTTGTGTCTATTTTATTTATTTGTTTGTTCACGTATTTATTGGTTTAGAGTCAGGGTCTCACTCTGTTGCCTATACTGGAGTGCAGTGGCATGATCATGGCTCACTGTAGCCTCGACCTCCTGGGCTCAAGCAATCCTCCCACCTTAGCTTCCTGAGTAGCTGGGACTACAGGTGCACGCCACCACACCTAGCTTGCGTCTAATTATTAAAGTAAATGTGCCTGGATTGGTCTTAGACACACATACATATAGATGATGTTCAGTTTTGGGAATCTTTATATCCTAGCAATGATCTTCAACCATTCTCCTACCTTTTCCTATAACATCTCGTCTTATTTTTTTTTTTTTTTTTTTTTTTGAGTTGGAATCTCACTCTGTCGCCCAGACTGGAGTGCAGTGGCCGCTCCCGGCCACCGCAGCCTCGACCTGCTGGGCTCCGGCGATGCTTCCACCTCAGCCTTCCAAGTAGCTGGAATTACAGGCACGCGCTACCATGCCCGGCTAATTTTTTGATTTATCGTAGAGATGAGGTCTCGCTTGCCCAGGCGGGTCTCGAACCCGCGGGCTCAGGCAATTCACTCACCTCAACCTCCTAAAGGCGCGGGATTACAGGCTGAGCCACCGAGTCCGGCAACATCTCATCTTATACATGTTCCCCAAACCAGCAGAATATTACTGAGTACTCATTGTGTGCCCAACACTGTTCTAGGTACTAAGTATTCAGGAGCAACCAAGAGAGACAATAGAAAATTCTTTTCTTGAAAAATCTTTTGAAAAGTCTTTTGTGTGATCTGTTAAATCTCTGATAATATTTGGAATAGATTATGAAACCTGTTTTATCCTTTTTTTTTCTTTTTTTTTTTTTTGAGTCGGATTCTCACCCAGACTGGTTGTAATCACGTTATCACAGCCACCACAGCCTCAACCTGTCGGGCTCAGGTGATCCTTCTGCCTCAGCCTTCCAAGTAGCTGGAACTACAGGGGCATGCCACCACACCTGGCTGGTTTTTTATTTATTGTAGAGACGAGGTCTCCCCACGTTGCCCAAGCTGGTCTTGAAACCCTGGGCTCAGGCAGTCCTCTTGCTTTCAAGTCCCAAAGTGCTGGGATTATAGGCATGAGCCCCCACACCTGACCCCTGTTTTAAGTATTAGAAAAATAAGCATCACAGTCCTTAAATGACTTCTCCAAAAACATATCTCAACCTTTTGGTGAAACAAGGTATAGGTCTTCTAACTTATAACCCAGGGTTTTCTGCACTCAAAGTTGTATTAAATAAATTGTTTCTAAGTTGTTTCTAAGGTAAAGATTTGGCATATATATAGAGTATTGCTGTCCTGTCCCAGTACCAGCTCTGCCTCTTACTAGCTATGTAAACTTTGGGGAGATTCCTTATTTTCTCTTGTTCTTGATTAATGGTACTAACTCAGAAGGTTGTTATGAAGATGGAGATATTGCCCTTCAGAGTTGCTAACACATAATAAGTGCTCAATAAATGTTGGTTTTTTATTATAAATCATATTATCCAGACAGGAATGAGCAAAGTCTCTGTAATGTTGAAGGTGGAGAAGTCTGGGGAGTTTTCCTATGAGCATTCTTTGGCCTAGTGCAGGGAGAGTTAGTGGCTACTCTCAGTACTTTCTAATTTTTCCCTAGAATATCACCTTCCACTTGCCTCTTTAGAAACCAGTGGCTAGCTGGGTGTAGTGGTTCATGGCTGTAATCCCAGCATTTTGGGAAGCTGAGGCAGGAGGACTGAATGAGTCAAGGAGTTTGAGTCCAGCCTGGGCAACACAGTGAGACCCCATCTCTAAAAAGTAAATAAACAAATATGCACACATGAAACCAGTGGCTATATAAATCTAAATAATAAACCTATGTAGTACATATAGTTATGGGTTATGTTCCCCTAAATATTCATCTGTTGAAGTCCTAACCCCCAGTATCTCAGAAGGTGACCTTATTTGAAGATAGGGTCTTTATCAAGTTAAGATGAGGTTGTTAGGGTAGACCCTAATCCCTTATGGCTGGTGCTATATATAAAAAAGAAGAAATGTGACCAGGCGCAGTGGCTCATGCCTATAATCCCAGCACTTTGGGAGGCTGAGGTGAGAGGATTACCTGAGCCCATAGGTTCGAGACCAGCCTGGGCAACTTGGCGAGACCTCATCTCCACAGTAAATTAAAAAATTAGCCAGGTGTTGGTGGCGTGTGCCTGGAATTCCAACTACTTGGAAGACTGAGGAAGAAGGATCACCTGAGCCCAGTAGGTCGAGGTTGTGGTGGCCGTGAGCAGCGTGCCACTGTACTCCAGCCTGGGCAACAGAGTGAGACTCCAACTCGAAAAAAAAAAGAAGAAGAAATGTGGAGACAGACTATGGATGTAGGCAGAATGCCACGTGAAGATGTAGGCAGGGATCAGGATGATGCTTCTACAAACCAAGGAATGCCAAAGCTTGTGGTACTTTGTCACTGCAGTCCTAGCTGTCCCCACTACACCACCTCCCTCACCCCCACTTTATCCAAGTACCATAAGGGAGGGCAGGAGCCAATCCTATACCTCTGCTATAGCCTCAACAACAGAGGATGCTCAGGAAATATTAAGCAACTGATGGCTGAAGGCCCAATGTGTGCCCTGCAGTATACTGGGGAGGTGCTGTCGTCTGTCCTAACAATGCATAAAATTCAGCTTGCTGGTTTCCTGGAGCAGAAGCACAGCAGGGTGTCAGATATGTTTCCTGAACGACTGAGCAAACCAGGTAGCTGTAGGCGAAGAAAACCAAGTTACGATAAAAGCACATTGTAGCAGTGGAAAGCCCTGAGTTTTGGAGTTTGAAATGAGCATGTTGGTCTCATTCATCAAGTCACCAGCGGCTAGACACCGAAGCAAGACACAACGTCTTTGAACCTGAATTTCCTTATCTTTGTTAGGCTCAAAGTCGTTAACATCCGATGTACATGTAAACACTTCGTTTAAAACAATTTTTTTCTCTCAACCCTGGAGTTTCTCCACACCGGAAGCGCGTTATCTTCTTGAGCTGCAAGAGCTTAGCCGCCAGGACCGGTTGCCTGCGGCGGCGGCGGTATCAGCACGGTAAACCACCGAGATGCGTCTCCATGGGGCGCCTAGAGAGGCCCCGGAAATGCCGAAGGGGAAGCCTCAAGGAGTTGGTGACGCACTTCCGGCCAGTTTTTGTTTTTTTTCCTTTTTCTCTTGTCGCGGGTCTGAGGGTTATAGACCGAATAGCTGAGGAAAGGGGGGAGCGTGGGAGAGGGGCTCGGCTGGGGGAGCTGATGAGTTCCTTGGGCTTGCTCTCTTCTCACCTGAAGGCAAGACTCCCGGAGAGTCAGCACATGCCAGAGAAAGATGAGTTCGAGCCTGACCGCCCGGAGGCGCGGCAGTGACGCCGACGCGGGAGCCTGGGTGATGGCTGCGAGGCCCGGGGATGCCGAGCCGTCCTGGCGCGACGGACTTTTGACCGTGAAAGTGGAGGAAGACTCATCTGGGGGCCGGGAATCCGTCCCGCCCGGGGCCTGGCAGGACCCCGAAACTTCTCGACTGCACTTTAGAAAGATGCGTTACCAGGAGGTGGCTGGGCCGGAAGAGGCGCTGAGCCGGCTCCGAGAACTTTGTCGTGGGTGGCTGAGGCCCGAGCTGCACTCGAAGGAGCAGATCCTGGAGCTGCTGGTGCTGGAGCAGTTCCTGGCCATCTTGCCCCAGGAGCTCCAGGTCTGGGTGCGGGAGCACGGCCCGGAGAGCGGGGAGGAGGCTGTGGCCGTGGTGCGGGATCTGCAGAGAGCGCTCGATGGGAACTCGCCCCAGGTGCGAAGTGAAAGGCCTGTTCTGGGGTTGGGGGTGTGGAGAATAGACGTGTTCGGGATGCTCCGAGTGTCTGCCTTTCTTTCCTTCTTTATTACATTGTGTGTGGGCTTTAGGATGTGCGTGAATTCCTTATCTTTCCGTAGGAAACAGTGACAAATCATCCAGGAAATGACTTGAATTAGAGACCTCAGCAGAAAGCCAACACGGATTACTGATGACCTTGTTGTCTTACTAGAGTTCTTGGCAAAGACAGTTGTTAGGATGGAAAATGGGCACATGTCCTTAAACTACGTATGCTAGAACAGCAATGCCCCGCCACTTTGAACCCCTTTTTTGCTGGTTTGTTGTTGTTGTTTTGAGTTGGGGTCTCACTGTCGCCCAGCCTAGAGTGCAGTGACAAGATCGCCGAAGCCTCTGCTTCCTGGGCTCAGGCCATTCTCCCACCTCAGCCTCCCCAGCAGCTGGGACTATAGCTGCACACCACCACGCCTGGCTAATTTTTTTGTTTTTTATGGAGACAGGTCTTGAAATCCTGGGCTCAATCCTCCCGCCTCAGCCTCCCAAAATACTGATTACAGAGTTAGCCATCGTGCCTGGCCCCCTTTTTGCTTTTTAACGGCTTGGCGACCGCCTCCTCTCACATGATAATGATTGTCCCTTTTAAGTTTTCTTACTAGTAGTATTTTGAAGAGACAGGGCCTCACTATGTTGCCCAGGCTAGTCTCGAACTCTTGGCCTCAAGTGATCCTCCTGCCTTGGCCTCCTAAAGTGCTGGGATTTACCAGCTTGGGCCCCCCCTCCCCCCCCTCAGCTAGTTTTCAGTCTACAAACATTACCCGGTGTTTTATGCAGAGTTGGCATTGCAACACTGATGAGTTTTCAGCAAAAGCAGATTTAATGTAATTGTAATTCATAGAATACTGTTGAACTTTAAGCCTTGTTTCACTGAGGGAAAGCCAGGGTACCTAAATCTGTACTTTTTGTTTCTTGTCATTACATCCCTTTTAACTGCTGCGGGACCAAACAAAGCCAAAGCTAAGTAATTTTATTCACCAAAATACATATTGTGCAGTAATTAAGATAATCAAATATTGATTGATATGGTATTAAGACAGCAGCAGACATGTGATCTTGGTTCATTGCTGTATGTTAGTTCAGGCTTGTCACTGATGTCCTCATACTTCTGCACATAGCTCCAAATCACTCCAACAGGAAAAACAGAAAATGTAAAAGGGCATTTTATTGCATAGATGTCAATACCATTAAACAGCTGATCAGAGTTCTCCAAGTTTGGTTTAAAGATGAGAAGAGTGAAATATCATTGGGATAAGCAGCAGATTGACTTTCTCACACAGCCCTAGGTTTTCCGGTCCTGAGCACTAAGAATTTCCAATACAGCCGTGCTCTGCTTAATGTTGGGCATACAGTCTGAGAAATACATTGTTGGGTGGTTTATTGTGTAGCCTATACCACACTTAGGCTATGAGATATAGCCTATGGCTCCTAGGCTGCAAATCTATGTATACACTTAGGCTACACTAAATTTATAAAAAGTATTTATTTTCCTTTCTTAATAGTAAATTAACTTTCTTTTTTACTTTATAATTTTTTAAACTTTTTGTCTTTTGAAATAACACTTAGCTGAAAACATAAATACACCATACAACTGTACAAAAATATTTTTATATCCTTATCTATAAGCTTTTTTCTATTTTTTTTAACTTTTTAGACCTTTTTGTTACAGACTAAGACACTATACTCTGTAGTTCCTAAGTATAATGATTGGGTAGTCACACTCATGTGTGAGATATACCACCCTCAGACCTTTTTATGATGTCAGCACGTTACCCATCTGACAATAAAATAAAAAACTAAGACACAAACACACTAGACTAGGTCTCCACAGGGTCAGGATCATCGATATCACTGCTTTCTTCTGGAATGCCTCCTGAAGGACCTGCCTGAGGCTGTTTTACGGGTTTTTTTTTTTTTTTCTGTAGAAAGAACACACTCCAAAATAACAATAAAAAGTATAGAATAGAAAATGCATAAACCAGTAACATTGTCGTTTATCATCATTATCAAGTATGTGCTGTACATAATTATGTGCTAGATTTAGGTACACTTGGCAGCACAGTAGGTGTGTTTACCCCAGCATCACCACAAACTCGTAAGTAGTGCATTGTACTGTGACATGATCGTTGTCACTAAAGTGATAAGAAATTTTCAGCTCCATAATAATTTTTTTTTTGAGTCAGAGTCTCACTCTCACCCAGGCTGGAGTGCTCACAGCCACCGCAGCCTTGACCTACTGGGCTCAGGTGATCCGCCTCAGCCTTCCAGGTAGGTGGAACTACAGGCGCGCGCCACCACACCCAAAAAACCCTAATTTTTTGATTTATTATAGAGACGAGGTCTTGCCATGTTGCCCAAGCTGGTCTCGAACCTCTGGGCTCGGGCAGTCCTCTCACCCCCACTTCCCAGAGTGCTGGGATTACAGACATGAGCCACCACACCCAGCCCATGATAATCTTATGGGACCACCATTGTGTATACAGTTCATTGTTAACCAAAATGTCGTGTGATGCATGACTGACTGTCTTTGCAAAGCATTTCTCTGAAGATTCCTTCATGTGGTTTTTAACCATTGACCAAGTTGAAAATAAGTGATTATTTATATTGCTGTAACATACTGTTAGACTTTTATTATGTTTTCAATTATCCACAAGAAGGAAAATGAGCAGTGGTATGAATAAAAGTCATTAATATTTGGCATTAGTAAATAGTCTTTTGTAGCAGTTTAAGACAAATAAAATCTTTTAGCTGAAAAATACCTTAGAGCTGCCTTCCTCTTTTCCAAGATGAATATGAGGCAGAAAGCCTTAGGGCAAATAGCTACTTAAAATAGAAAAAGCACTGATCCAGGAGTCAGGAGATCCAGATTCCAGTAACCATATCTTACCTCTTCCGACCATGACCTAGTCTTCCTGGGCCTCTATTTCCTCCTCTTTAAAATTATATGATTCAGTCAAATAATAACAGAGGGCAGCTCTGCCTTTGATTCCTGATCCACTGCTGGATACCTGCGTGCATCTTACTTAAGTCCTAGGTTTTTTTGGTTTTGCAGATTTAAAATACGGAAGTATGTAAGGCCCTTCAGAAGAGTACTTGGAAAAATAGAGTAATGTTCTGAAAGACTCTCCATTACTGGTTTTGAAATAAAATGTAAATGTGCTGTCTGTGAGATACAATTCACAGTTGTTAGTGTGAAGAGCTAATCTTAGGACATTTTCCAGGGAAAAAGAAATGGCCATTTCATATTTTGGCCATGTTCAAAGGCAGAGTTCTCAACCTCAGCATTATTGACATTTGGACCAGATGCTGCTTTGATATGGGGGGCTGCCCTGTGTGCTGTAGGATGCTCAGTTGCATCCCCAGCATCTGCCCGCTCCGCCCCCCACCACCATCACCACTTGTGATAACCAAAAATGCCTCCAATTGTCAGGTGTGTTCCTTGGGGTGCAAAATCACCCCAGTTGAGAACTGCTGAGTTAAGGCATAGAATTTTGGAGGGTTTGATCCTGCATTTGTGTCTGTGTTAGAGTGAACACAATCTTACCCCTTCCTGAGGCTCTGGGTCAGTTCTTTTATGTGAAGATATGAGGCTTCTGGTAAAACTCTTGAAGTAGGAAGTCATCCTGCTCATTTGATTCTTTGCTTAATTTGCAACTATGTAGCTTATTTCCAAGGACTTTTTTTTTTAGCTGTAATTGCAAACTGATAGCTGGCTAGTGTTGTTAAAAGCCCTGTTGGGCTGGGCACAGTGGCTCAGACCTGTAATCCCAGCACTTTGGGAGGCCAAGGTGGGAGAATCCAAGAGTTTGAGACCAGCCTGTATAACATGGCAAGATTCTGTCTCAAAAAAAAAAAAAAAAAAACTGTTGGGAAAAGAAGGAATATTTGTAGAGGATATCCTGATCCTGACGGATATCCAGTACCTCCTTCCATTTCTCCTGAAAATTCCAACATTTCTAAAATAAAAGGATGTGAGCCTAGGAAGGGAAAGGTAAAGTATCAGAATCACCTAGAAGAGTTTTTCAGCTTATCTAAGATCCCATGGTTAGTAAGTAGAGAAATAAAACTCAGACCCAGACAACCGGTTCCATAGTCCACGCATGCACTTAACTCTAGTGCCCTACTGCCTGACTGGAAAAAGTCTGAGAAGCAACAGCATTCTGGCAGGGTTGGCTCTTGGTTTCCAACCTTCTTATTGTCAGAGTCATCTAACTAGCAGCAGGGACAGGAGGTAACTTAAGCTAGAACTAAGGGAGGTGTGCCAAGAAGCCAAATTCTAAGAAAAGGTATAAGTTGCTGAGGCCACTGGAAGTTCATGGACAAGGCCAGCCACCTCATTCCTGTTCATCTGATATGCAGGAAGGTATTTTGCCCTTAAACTTTCTACAGTCCCTGGTATCACGTCTCACACATTGTAGTGAATGTTTATTTTTTCTGTGGATTTCAATGTGATGTAAACAAGAGATGGTAAACAGTGGGTCCTGTTGCTTGAGGGGGAGAGGGAACCATTGAAAAAAGAAGACAGCTGGGCTTGGTGGCTCAGCCTGTAATCCCGGGCCTTAGGAGGCTGAGGTGAGTGGATTGCCTGAGCCCGCGGGTTCAAGACCCGCCTAGGCAACTTGGTGAGACCTCATCTCTACAATAAATCAAAAAATTAGCCAGGTATGGTAGCGCGCACCTGTAGTTCCAGCTACTTGGAAGGCTGAGGCGGAAGGATCACCGGAGCCCAGCGGCTAGAGGCTGTGGTGGCCGGGAGTGGCCACTGCACTCCAGCCTGGGCGACAGAGTGAGACTCCAACTCAAAAAAAAAAAAAAAAAGGAAGACACAGGAGAGGTTCAGAAAAACAAAGTTTATTATACTCACAAGTCCTAGAGACAGGAGGCACACAATACTACACCACAGCAGGCCACATGGGGAAGCACAAGCAGTGATGAGGAGGCAGAAGGGACAAGAGCGAGGGGAGAGCCCAAGCCACAACCTTTACTGGAATGTCCTCAAGAAAGGCAAGGCAGGGAGAACAAATCAGGATTGGCTAGTTTGAATAATTTCAGTGCTCTAAGCCATAGACGTGGTCCCTAATTGCCTAGTACCTGGCCCTGGGATAATTAAGACAGTGGTATTACCTCCTGGGGCATTCAGACCAGAGACAGGAGGTGGGGCTCTGGCCTGTATACCCCAGGTATAGTTAGTTTGCATGGCAAAGGCTGGCATCAAAGGCTGAGTGATCCCTTTGCTATCTCTAAGAATTGACTGCCTCAGAGAAGGGCAGAAAGGTTTTTAAGGTGTCAAAACATAATATAGAAAAAGTTTATATATGTATGCATACACAAACAATACAGTGAGCAAGAGAGCCTTGGGATCAGTTTATGGAACCTGAACAAACATCTCCCTCACCAGTTTTAGAACAACTTCTAAGAATTGTGACTTTAACCCCTGAGAATGTTCAGCTTACATTTGAATAACCCATCTTAGAAGTTCTTGTTGGATAATTGTTTTATTGTGAAGTGGTCTAGAGAAGGGAAAGGCAATTTTACTGAGCATCCGCTGTGGGTGGATACCTTCATCTTCCTCGGATATTTGTATCTGTTTCATACATGAGGAAACAGCACCTCAGACAGCCATCCTTCAAACTCAGGACTTTCTGGTTGTGTGTTTCTTTGTAACCTATTGTATCATGTGTCCATTTTGATAAATCACAGTGATATGTCAAATAAATATTTGCTCCTACCTACCCTAAACTAGTGTAGACAGTCCACAGAAAGGCTTTTCAGGATTACAAGAGAAAGCCTCTGTCTTTGTCCCTGTGACAATCCCTGGTCCATAGAAGACTCAGCAGTCATAGTTTATACTTGATTCTCAGTGCCTCCTCCTTTACTCTCTGGAATCTGGCTTCATCCTGAGATAGGGACAGCCAATACTGAGTGGGTGTCTTGTGTTGTTCCAGAGGATGATGACGGAGGACGTGGCTATATCCCAGGAGGAGCGGGAGCGTCTGGACCCAGCTCCGAGGGACTTCAGCAGGGAGAGCATGCAGGATTACAAGAGCACTGTCCTGCCTAGTGAGTGCTGTTACTCTGCTGGTTTGTAGTGTGATATGTGAAGGGCTGGGTTCACTACCTTCCCTGAGTTTCTCTGCCATTCACAGACTTGGGTGAGAGCCTTTAAATCTCTTCTATAACCCAGGCAGGACCCCTCTGTGTTGTTAGATTCTGCTTTTTACTTTGGTTCATTTTTAATATTTCATACATACAGAAAAAGTATAAGAAAGATAATGAGCACCCCTGTACCTGCCACCCAGGCTTATTGGATCTTAATACTTTGCCATAATACCAAAGTGTAGGTAAAGCCCCATGTACCTTCTTCAGAGGTAACCAATATCCTGACGATGGTATTTATCATTCCCATGCATATTTTATATTCTCCCTACATACACATGTAGCTATGAACTGTATAGCATTACTGTATGGTTCTTTTCACTCAACCTTACATTTTTGGGATTTACCCATTTTGATGCATGCAGTGCTGTTAACACCTACCTGTTTCATGTATGAATACTCCAAAATTCATCTGTTCGTTCTGTCATTGGGCATTTAGGTATATTGTTTTTCACAATTACAGAGTTACACTGAACATTCTTGTATATTCTTGATTATTTTTGTATATTTGTTCATATATTGGAGTTTCTAAAGAGAATATACTTAGAGATATGCAGTAGTCCGCCCTTTGTGATTTCATTTTCTGCAGTTTCAGTTACCCATGGTACGGTATAATAAGATAGTTAGAGGGAGAGACCACATTCACATGACTTTTATTACAGTATATTGTTATATAATTATTTTATATCATTATTAGTTACTGTTGTTAATCTCTTAGTGTCCCTAATTTATAAGTTAAACTGTATCAGGGATATATGAATAGAAAAAAAAATTGATATAGGGTTTGGTACTATCCACAGTTTCAGGTATCCACTGGGGGTCTGGGAATGTATCCCCTGCAGATGAGGAAGGACTACTGTATATTTGTCTTGCTGTCCAAAGAGCTCATGACCATTGTATACACCTACTAGCAGCGTGTGAGAATTTTTTTTCTCCTCATTCTTGTTAACCTTTGGTGTTACCAGCTAAGAGCATGACCTCTCACACAGTAACCTGTGTGTCCTTTTTCAGCTGTTGGATCATGACACTGTTCTGCTCAGAACCTGCAGTGGCTCCCATTTCACACAAGCGAAAGCCATAGCCCTAGGATGCCCGAAGTGCCGGGCCTGCCACTCGTTCACCCCACCCCTGCGCGCTCCTCATCCATTCTGCTCTAGCCACATGGACCTGCTGCTCCTGAACATGCCAGGCATCCTAGCTCCTGGTCTTGGTGCTGCCTGATCTCGCTGCCTGGCATATTCTTCTTTCAGCTCTCCATGAAGCAGACTCCCTGACATGCTTCAGGTCCTTGCTCGAGTGGCTCTTTTTCAGTTAGGCCTGCTCTGACTGCTCTGTGGAATGTTACAATTAACCTGTCACAGCCCCCTCCTGCACCATCCTCCTTCCACACTGCCCCCTCCTCTCCCGCTGCTGATCCCTCACTGTGCTCTGCTTTGTCTTTAACATTTAGCATCATCTTACATCCTACATAATTAACATCTTGTTTCTTTATTGTTTGTGCACTCCTCCTAGAACGTAAATATCACGAAGGAGGGGTTTTTGTCTGTTTTGTTGATTAATATATTCCAAGCACCTGGAGTACCTGGCATACAGTAGGTGCTCAGTAAATAGTAGGTGGTTTAATGAATGAATGGTATTTTGTTGTTTTAGCTTGCATCTCTCTGATTTCTGCTAGGTCAGACATGTTTGTAGATCTTTCTTGGGCATTCTGGCTTCCTTTCTTGTTACTTACCTGTCTGTATCCTTTGTCTTCCCTCCTTTATCCTATTATCTTTTTAGACATGGCTTTGTAGCAGTTCTTTATATTTTTTATACTAGTCCTTTTTTATTTTATTAGTTATATAGGTGGCTTATCTTTTCACCATGGCATCTTTTGGTATACAGAGTTTTAAAATTATAACATAGTCAAGTCTTCCAAACTTTTACTTATGGTTTATGTTTTTTGAAGTCTTCTCAATTATGATTCCAGCTTTGCTGAAGCAATGCTTCCTTATTTCAAAATAAGATGCTTATTCTGCTGTCTCCCCCACCCCCAATTTCAGTTAGTATCTCTTGATTGCCTCTTGAGGAAGATGAAGAATTATCTTCTTCCTCTTCATGCACATATTTAGTAGTCAATAATTCTCTCACAGTTAAATCAGTCTTTCTCATTAATTTATATGCATTGTTTCAATATCATATGCTATCAGTATTATTCTTACCCTTGGAGAGATCCCTCCCAAAGCTTCCTCTGCCCTGGTGTAAATGGGCCACTTCTTTCCTGGGCCCTGTTACACAGCTGTTGTCCTAGGACATCCTTCATTATCACCCT
Source organism: Tarsius wallacei (assembly GCA_963574415.1). Classification (NCBI taxonomy): domain Eukaryota; kingdom Metazoa; phylum Chordata; class Mammalia; order Primates; family Tarsiidae; genus Tarsius; species Tarsius wallacei. Next base: position 17,707 of record CAUYQG010173101.1, read on the forward strand.
GGGAATTTCTTTTCTCTTTGCTGACTCTCATGACATTTTCTTCTTTGGTTTACCCCCTTGATGTGGTGGAGAATGTATTCCAGTATCTTCCAGAGAACATATGCTTGGGAACTAAATCTTCAGCAAATGTACATGTCTTTCTCACACACATTTGGATCAGAGTGTGGCTGGATAGAATATTCTAGGTTAAGATGATTTTGAAGATAGTGAATTTTCTAACTAGTTTTTCTGTGTAGCTCCTCAGAAATATGATACCATTTTTGGTATTTTATCCTTTGTGTGTATATTACTTTTTTTTAACTTTCTGTATATTATGATGTTTTGAAATCCTAAATACCCATCTGACTAAGTTTTTTCTGACTGCCCCTCCCATGGCTAGCTAATTCTTAGAGATAAAAAGGACACTCACTCTTTTTTTTTTTTTTTTTTTTAGTTGGAGTCTCACGCTATCGCCCAGGCTGGAGTGCAGTGGCCGCTCCCGGCCACCCGCAGCCTCAACCTGCTGGGCTCCGGTGATCCTTCCGCCTCAGCCTTCCAAGTAGCTGGAATTACAGGCCCGCGTTACCATGCCTGGCTAATTTTTTGATTTATTGTAGAGATGAGGTCTCGCTTGCCCAGGCGGGTCTGGAACCCACGGGCTCAGGCAATTCACTCACCTCAGCCTCCCAAGGCACTGGATTACAGGCTGAGCCACCGAGCCCGGCAGGACACTCACTCTTAATGCAAGCCTTTGATTGGCAGATTAACCATTCTGGAGCCCTGCCTCCTCTGTCTATTCCATATACCCCAAGAGGCAATATTCCTTCACTTTAATCATCCCAGGGTCAGTACCAGGCAATTAGGCACCACCTATATAGATTAGAACTCATAAAAATTATTCAAACGATCCAATCGTAAACTGTTCCCCTTGCCCTATCTTGCCTTTAGAGGGAAACTCCAATAAAGGCCATGGCTTAGGCCCTCCCCTTGCTCCTGTCTGTTGTACCTCCTGTCCACTGCTGATGCTTTCCCATTTGGCCGTTTGTGGCGTGCCAGGCCTCCCCTCTTTAGGACATGTGAGTATAATAAACTTTTGCTGTTCCCATTCTGGAATTTTAGTTGGAATTCATGAACTGATACTCTAAGTTACCCTGTTCCAATTTTTTGTTTATCTTTTGTTTCGCTTTTTTTTTTTTTTTAAGAAGTAGGATCTCACTCTTGCCCAGGCTGGAGTGCAGTGGTGCCATCATAGCTCACTGCAGCCTCCAACTCTTGGGCTCAAGCGATTATCCTGCCTCAGCCGCCTGAGTAGCTGGGGCCATGGGTGTGGACCACCACACCCAGCTAATTTAAAAAAAATTTTTTTTGTAGAAACAGGGTGGTGTCACTGTGTTGCTAGTCTCAAACCTCCATGGTCAAGCAGTCCTCCCACCTCATCTTCCCAAAGTGCTGAGCTTATAGGCATGAGCCACCCCACCTGGCTTTTGTTTCACTTTTAGATTTCCTTAACTTTGTTTCCCAACCCTTTTGGTAAACTATTACCATTTATATTTTCATGAACTTTTTCTTATGCGTTAAACAGTCCTTTGCTTATAACCTCCTTGTTTCCTGTATGTAGTATCTTAATTATCTGAAAATATTAATTATAGGTTATTAAATTTTATTTTGTTTCATATGTTTCGTGTTTCACCAGCATTGGTATTAGAAGTTTCCCCGGAAAGTTGATAAACTTTTACTTTATTTGTATTTAATAGTCAAACAAACAATTCTATCCAGCAATTCTGTGTAGTGGGTAGGACTTGTAAGCCAGTGATCTTCACTATGAAGTCAGTAATTAGGTGCTGCTTGACTTGAAAATTTCCATGTGTCAGTGTCTAGGTGTTTTGGCCTGGGCTAAGTTTTACCATAGAAAGATTCATTCAACAAATATATAAGGAGCGTCTACAATAAGCCAGATGCTGGGCATACAATTGTGAATAAAGCCTATGAACAGACATAGAAATTCCTGCTCTTTCTGCCTGGAGGATGGAAGCTTTGGGCTAACAATTTGGGATCTAAGTAGAGGAAAGTGCATTGAGATACTACTAAATCGGTGTCAGTTTTCATTTCATTCCCCTGGCATTAGGATGGTACCCATCCTCTGTTCTCAGCCATGACTTAGTGTCCCAATCCAGGATTTATCTATTTCAGTCTTCTCAGAGAGTAAACTGCAAAATGCTTGACTGGGGGATGGAATCTGGTGGCTTGACTGTTTCTCTGTAGACTTTCAACCTGTCCTAGATTAATCTCCCATCCAGACCCTACCTTCAGACATTGGAGGCACCAGCTTATCAGGTGACTAGGATTTCTTTTGCTGAGCCATCCTTCATTCATGTGATAAAGGCTGTACTGCCTTTCTTGATATCCCTTCCAAGTTGGCCTTTCATTATACAGTGACTTACCCAGCAGTGGAGCAGGGCAGAGGAGAAGAGATGGGTTGCTGGGTATAGGCATGAGTGTCAAAGGAAATAAATGGGGTTTACGTCGGTCCATGTGAGCATATCTACAGGTTAATTAAAATAATTCACTTCAGGAGAGATTTAATGGAGAATATGTAAAGGATTTTTGGGGGGGTAATACTTGCTTATTTCACTCTTACACAGAATGAAATGACAGCAATTTGTATTTTAATGTTTCAGGTTTGGAAAGCAGAATTGAGAACAAAGAGTTGATTCCAAAGCAAGAAATTTTAGAAGAAGCAGAACCACAGGGGCAGCTACAAGAAGTGTTTCAAGGGAAGCTCCCCCTGTTTTCTGAGTGTGGTGGTACCCAAGAGAACAGAATAGAAAAGCAATCCAGAAACCTCTCATCACTGAAACTTGAAAATTCTCCTGAAGGGCAAGGACTCACCAACATCTCAGATATCAATAAGAATGGTTCCACAGAAGGAGGAGACTCTAAAAATAATGAGTTTGGGAAGAATGCCAGATTTTCCAACTTTATTCTTTATAAATACATCCAAAAAGCAGAGAGGCCCATTGATGGTGATGAGCGTGGGAACAAATGCACACAGGGTTTAAATGTGGTGACACATCATGTGGTGAAACCTCACAAGTCTATTGCTGATGGAGAAAATATTCATAGTTCTGGCCTTTTTGAGACCCCCAGGCAGTTACGTGAAGAAAGACCTTATAAATGTGATAACTGTGAGAAAAGTTTCAAACAACGTTCTGACCTCTTTAAACACCAGAGAATCCACACAGGTGAGAAACCCTATGCATGCCAAGAGTGTGGGAAAAGCTTCCGTCAGAGTGCTGCCTTGAGTAAACACCAGAGGACACATACAGGTGAGAGGCCGTATACCTGTCTGAAATGTGGGGAACGTTTTAGACAAAGTTCACATCTAAATCGCCATCAAAGAACCCACAGTGGAGAAAAATATTATAAATGTGAGGAATGTGGAGAAACCTGCCATATTTCCCACCTTTTTAGACATCAGAGACTGCATAAAGGAGAGAGACCCTTTAAATGTGAAGAATGTGAGAAGAGCTTCAAACAGCGCTCTGACCTCTTTAAACATCAGAGAATCCACACTGGGGAGAAGCCATATGGATGTTCTGTCTGTGGGAAAAGCTTCAGTCAGAGTGCAACCCTCATTAAACACCAGAGAACTCACACTGGAGAAAAACCTTATAAATGTCTTGAATGTGGGGAAAGGTTTAGACAAAGTACACACCTTATCCGACACCAAAGAATCCATCAAAATAAAATCCCGTTGTTTTGATATGCCTTTGTGTGACCTGTTTTGTTTGTTTCATCGTTCCGAACCACGTTCTTTGGCATTTGGAATATTTCAGTTAATCATGGATATTTCCTCAGACATCTCATACAAGACAGGTTCAGTCTGACTCGAGTCTCAATACATATTCTTATGGAGGATTTCCATGAAGGAGGACAACAGAGCGCTTGAAAAGATGAGCTAGTGCTGGGCAAGAGACATCTGATGGTAACAGCAAGGCTGACATGTGACAGGCTTCTGTCCTTGTCATCAGTACTCTTCTTACCTCTACTTTGGACCAAATCTTGCCCACTTCAGTTACCTCCCTAAGAATTTATTTTAGTCAGAACTGCCTTTCTCCTTAGATGATGGAGAGGATTTCAACTACTTCATAAGACTCAAAATACCTGGTAAAACTCAATACATACAAGAGGCACTCTATATTTTTCACTTTCCAAAAAGTTAATTTTGCAGAGTCCCTCTTTCTTTTCTATTGTAGGAGTTCAGTTTTGTGACTTGGTTTATTTTAAAACAAGCAACAACAACAAAAAAAACCTTCACCCAGGTACACGCACTTAATTCCTATTATTGCATTCATTTCACAGCTTATTGAATTGGGTCTTTTATAATCTTTGGTTTTTGAAAAAGGGCATAACTAAAATTTTTTATTAAATTGTGTGTGTTTGGACCCTTATGATATCAAATACCCTCAAACGTGTCGTCTATAAAGGCTTCTTGCTGTGTAGGACGTGAGGTGCTCTGGCAGGACTTCCTTAGGGACATCCCCCCCCAAAAAAGGACTGTGGGCAGAGAAGCTCCTTCGATTCTAATTTGTCATAGGCAGTATTCACCAACATTATCTAACACTGTTCATAAAATGCATCCATACACATTTCTCTCCCTATGATTTCCAAGCAACACTCTGTGATAAGTAGGAGCCTATGTCATCCCTATTTACAAAGGAAGAAACTGAGGCTCTTGTTTGATACTTAAGAACTCAGATGATCTACTGCTTGTCTAGCAAATGCAGGTTTGTGAAAATAACTCAGGTTAGAGGCCCAATCTATCTTATTACCAACAAGTGTTGCATTCAGGTTCTTTTAGAACATTCATTTTTTTTAACAAGCACATTATTGAATTTTGAGGACAATACCCAGAATCCTAACACCTTGATCTGTCGTTGGCATTATTGAATATTTCCTTCTGGTTTTTTCTACGCATATTTTCATATAATAAAAAATATTGTAGTCATTTATACTATTAAGTTTAACATTATGTCTTAAGAATCTTACATGGTCTTCAAACACTTTATGCATAATGGCCGCATCATTTTCCATCAAGTGAATGTAACAATTGAACCACTTTCTTTTTATTGGGTATTTCAAGCATTTCTAATTTTGTATTGTAAACAGTACTTTAGTGAATACCTTAATGATTGTAACTTTAGCATAATTAAGATCGTTCCTTAGACTCTAAGGCTAAACATACAAAATTAAAGATCCTTGGTTAGCATGGAAACTGTTATATAGCTGTAAATGTACATTCCCATATGCTTATCCCTAAAGCCAGTGTCACGTTCCATTCTATTATGTGAGTTCTACTCTAGCCTCGTTGCCTTGCTAGTATTGATTTTTTTCCTAAATATATAAAAACAAAAACCAACCCCATTGCTTTCCAGAATTTACCTCCCTTACCTCAGACTTGGTAGAATAGTGGTCCATGTTCTTGCCTTTGACTCTCCTTATAGCCAACAGGAGGGAATTGTGAAGGCTGGCCTCAGGGCATGGAGGCTTTAGGTGTCCTGCTGAGAACTTTAACTGAGATAGTATCAAGAGAACTGGGCTGAGGGTGAGCGGATATACACTTGGTATCAGTTCAAGCAGATCATGAGCTACATCATTTTGAAAGGAAAACAGGGACCTGATAGTCACATAATTCCGTTTTTGTGCATCAGTTTCTTAGCTAGTATTTCTCATATAAGAATCCAAGGAGATAACAACCTTGAAAGATAGACCAGTGTTTTCCCCAAGCTTACTAAAATTATTTGCCCAGAGTCATGTATCTAGTGAACCATAGAGTCAAAGATAAAACATGGCTCAAGTTTCTGAGCCTAGTGCTTTCATGTCTCCTCCCATATGAGATTCGGAGTCACATCCTTTTAAGGCCTTTCTTGTGAAGCATGGGAAGTTTTGCATTGCTCTCAGCTTTAAAAGCTCTACTGCACATAGGTCCAAAATCCTTGATCTAAAGCCTTTGGACCATATGTCAAACAAAAACCACAATTTCTCCGTTTTTAGAAAGGTAAGGGATATTACATAACATTGCATAGGGGTTTGGGCCAGGACTCTGTAATTCAAAAAGTTAATATTTCTGGAACATAATGTATAATTATGTATTTCAATCAGGATAAAGACTATGAATAAGATATTTCACCAGCAGATGAGTTCAGGTCCATTAGGTTTGGTAACCTATTAGGTTGTGAGAAAACATTTTTTTCCTTCAGACCCCACAGGACAAGGCTCAGTCCCACAAGATTCCCTCCTCCCCACTTGAGACACTAATAGAAAATAGTCGGCCCCAGGTTACCCACCCTTATGTCCAACCTGGCTACAAATCAAGGGTTACCACGACTCCCTCCTTC
>CAUYQG010173106.1:0-51366 GCA_963574415.1 Tarsius wallacei
GTGTTAGCAGTGCGCCATTCATTTCTGAGCGTTTTTCTCCCAGTGAAATCGAGGTTTAGAAAAGAGTCTCCCAGCCGGTACGGACACCCAACATGTACTGGGAACTCCGCTTTACACTAGCTTAAAGCCTCCTGTGGAGTCCATCTTTCCATTTTCTTTTCCAGTTGGGATTTTAGTGTGTTTATCTCTGGCTCATACGTTATTTTTGCAGAGAATGAAAGCTATTTCTCAAAGGAAACTATTCACCTGATCAATCTATTTGTAGTTTTTAACATGCATCGAGTTCCACGTGTATGTGTGTATGTACATGTGTGTGTGTGTGCATTTTATTTACTTAACTATGGCTGTCTGTCTTTTACCTTCCAAAAACTAAAAGCCTAATGGGAAGAAGTTTCCTTTTGTCTTAGAGGAGAAGCCGTGGTGCATACTTCTTTCTTCTTCAAAAGCTGTCCTGCAGGCTCTGCCTTCCCTGCAGCCTTACTGGGGGGAGGCTTACCCTCAGACTCACATCCTCCCTCGCTCTGTGCCACAGCACCAAGCAGGAGCAAAGCGCAGACCACAGGCAGGTGTCGGACTCCCTCCCTGGCCTTGGTGGTATCCCAGACTCCACAGGGTACAGAGGTCCAGGAAGTGAGAAACCAGCCACCCAAGTTGAATGGAAAATTTCAGCATGTTAGAGAATATGGAGCTGCTGATGTCTGAGGTCACGGCTCAGAAGGATTTGCAGGTTTACCCGTTTACTCAAAACATCGCACTCATTCCTTAAAAAGTTTTTTAAAAAACTCAGAAATAAAAATGTGGTTGTTAATCTATGTGGCTGGAATAACGTCATGGGCATCGTTTTGTTTAATTTCAGGTACTTAGCACCACGTATGCGTTAACTGAACTCTCCAGAGTTGTTTTGTTTTTGCTCATTTCTCAGAAATCGTTTAAGTGTCATAGTTACAAGGAGAGTGAAGCTATTGTGGAACGAGAAATAGACTGAAGGTGAAATTTGGGAATCCGTTGAGAAATGTATTTTTTGTCAGCCGGGGAAGAGACACCCACCCTTTGGCAGAGACGCTTTGTTGCTGTGCTTCAGGGATTTCCAAGAGACTGCTGAGGGATTCTGGGGAGCATGGGTGAGTGTCAGCAGAGAGTTCTCTGTCTGCACAGAGAGGAGGAGAAGTGGGGATGACACCCGTTCCAACTGACCTCACTGTAGGAAAAGCAGCCCGAGGTGACTGACGCCAGCCCCTGTGTTCTTGCATTCTCTGTTAGGTTCACGTAGGCCACTGAGTGGCTGACATCACACCCACCTTCCCAGTCTCACTCAGCATGCTTCTCTCCCCAGAAAGAACCCAAAGAAGTCAAGTGGATGCCTCTCCCACGTGCATCCTCATGAGTGAGTTTCCGGAGCCCCGAGGAAGTGACAGGGGCTGGTAACCTGTAGAGAGATGGCTGTGCCGTGACCTCAAAAATTCCATGGGGTGTCTGCACAGACCCATGGCCAATGATCCCGAACTCTTCATGGTAGCACTTCCTGGAGCCTTTCAGCGTGCGAACGTGAACTTTGAAACCGCAAGAAGAGATGGCGCACAGCAGGCGACAGACGTCTGACTGGAGGGGTCAGAGCTGGGGAGCATCTGAGATGAGACGTGTTCTCCGGAGCACGCGGGGCTGGACACCAGGCGCCCGTCCTCACACTTGCTCGGTGGCCTCCTTGGACAAGCTCGGAGAAGACGTGAAGAGGCAGGATCCGGGACTGCTTCAAGAAAAGTCTCTCCTCGCTCACTTCTTGTCCATCGCTGGCTCTCCCATGACTGAGCTTTCCTTTGAAGAGCGGTTTCTTGGACCACCACCCTCTCCCCCCAAAAAAGAATTCTAGGAATAGTTGTGGATGCTTGAGACCAAAGCTCAATGCCAGCTATTTCCCCCCTGGCTTTGCTGCTCCTCAGACTTTCTTATGGTATTTTTGGAATGAAACCACATATGAAATCCAAAAGGCAAAAATGTCTGCTTTTTCCCGCCACCTGTGTGTGAGAACCGTGAGCGAAGGAGACAACGCCCTCTTGTCTAGGGTGGGGATCCCTAGGAGCGGGGCAAAGGGGAGGGGTGGCGACTGGGATCTGGCTCCTGACAGGGCTCACTGGCTGGACATCCTCAACGGCAGCCGGGCTGTCCTGGGAAGGGGACCACGGCCCTGAATTCAAGAGCCGGACACTCTGGGACTGCGGTGGCCACCTGCAGGCAGGGGACCGTAGACCAGAGGCCACTCCGGGTCCACAGACTTCCACAAAGGTTTGTCCCCCTCTCCTGACAAGGGACACCTTAGAAACTGTGAGAGAGTTCTATGGAAAAGAACAGGTCTTAAGAGACAATCAGCTGTGAAATTGGAAGAACAAGGCTGAGACCTTCGTACTGCCCCATCCTCTCTTTCCAGGCCAAATGTGTGCATGATCAAGCATGAGTCCTCACCAGCCCGTCAGTGTGGAAGAAGGAAGATCAGTGCAGGCCGATCGACATGCCGGGCCGCGTCCCCTGCCGCCCCCGACCCTCCGGCCTGCACTCCGGTCTCCTCAGGCCCACTTGTGGGGGTCAGAGAGTGTGTTGGGAGGGGCCGTTAGGGAAACCTCTGTTAGAGCCCCACAAAAATCAGTCTTCTAGCCTCTGTTTTTTTCTTTCTTTTTCCCTTTTTAAAAAAGTTATATACTGTTTAACTCGGTTTGGGCAAAATGCTCTCATCAGGCTGTGGGATAAATTCAAAATAAGTAGCAGAAATGACAACTTATCTTTATTTCAACATGGAAATGTGGTTTATCCAGATGTTTCTAATGTTCCAAATAGGGATTTCCAAAGACTGAACATTGCGTCAAGGCTGCCAGCCTGAAGGACGCTGTACAGCCATGGGGCTTCTGTGTGACATGTGCTCTCTCTCTCTCTCTCTCTCTCTCTCTCTCTGTATCCTTCTCTGTCTCTCTCTGTCTCACACACACACATACGACAGAAATGCAGACAGTGATGTAAATTCATGCACAAGTAAAGACGATCTGAAGCGAAACACAGATTTTCTCCTTGACGGTTTTTCTCCTTCAGCGACCTTATTTGTAGAACCACTAAGGGTATGAAAGACTCTCCCACAACCCAGGGCATCGAGTGGTGGGTGAGTCATTCTGAAGGCTGGTTTCCAAGACCACAAGAAACCAGGGTGGTAGCCTATAAGGAACTGCAAGAGCACACACCACACCACAGGAAAATCCCACATGGGTCCTTTCCCCCAGTGTATTGAGGGAGAAACGGGCATGGGGGTGGGGGGTGGGGGAGATCCAGAGAAGCCTCACAGAGATGGAAACACGGCTTTTGTCAGAATCATTGTTTAAGCTGTTGCTTGTTTTTGTTTTTTAATTGTGTCTAACTTTTCTGGGAGGGAGGTGTGGAAACAGTAGCCAGAGCGTGGCTTGAAAGATGCATTAATGGAGTAACAGTTTGCATGACTCCTGCGTGACTATTTGTAATAAGTTATTTGTTATTCATAGATTGGCGTCTGTGCTTTGTACTGTTTCGGTTTTTGGGTACTTTACAATAGCCTAAAAGGTTGACAGTGGAAAGTGAAGCTAGTCCCACAATCCACTAGATCATGTCTGCTTTAGAACAAAGGCAGTCATTTGTCCGATACAAATTTTCTGTTTGTCCGTTGGGTCCCAGAAATACGCAGGGCATTTGAAAAGAGGAATGCGATCCCAGTTCCTACTTTTAGGGAACCCATCATCTAGTGAGGAAGTAGGCATAAACACATGCAATTGTAATAGAAATTATGGACAACGTGCACTAGGATTACAGGCAAGGAGCCCTCACGGAGGTCTGGGAAAGCCAGGGAGGCTTCCTTGAGGAGGCGGCTGTTGAACTGAGACCCCAAGAATATGCAGGAATTAGGATGGGCATATTAGAGGCAGCAGGCACAGCACATACAACAGTTTAGCTTGGTTAGGAAACGACCACGCTTCCAGTGTTGCTGGAGTGTGCACAATATAAAATAAATTATTATTCATTGAGAAATCAACACATGCTTATGGATTTCAGTAATATGTACAGAAACCACTTTTGGTGCCATGAGCTAAGAAAACGTTTTTGTTTAAGTTGCTTTACGTCGCTACATTAGAAAAAAGCAGAAAGCAAAAACTCGGTTTTGAGCCTTCTTTGACCCTCGTCTTCTAGCCGAAAGAGTCGGGGAGGCTATTGCCATGGAAGCGCAGCAAAGTCGCCCTCGCCTACTCAGTAACCACAGCTCTGTCTTTGAGTTGGACTGGTGGGTGGTGGGTCAGAAATTCTTTCACATCAATTTTCCTTCTTTCATCAAGGACTCGGTCTAGAGCCACGGCCATATCAGATACTCCGTGTTTGGACCAGACTTACTGGAATGTCTCACATCATCCCAAGATGGGCAGTTACTTCATCTTTCAGGACTCATGAGCCCCTGCGCCGTCTTCTCCCATGCTTCCTCCAGGTGCTGGAGCACCAATGGTCCTTTGGAGAACACGCCACCCCCAGCCACATGGGGTTGATGAATTGCCCACAAGGTTTCTGGACATTCAGGAAAGAGTGACTTGTGATCGCAAACGAGTTAAACAGAGTATCAGAAGCATCCATTCTTAACTTTTTTTCTTTTTTTGCAATCTTCTGAGTGTTTACTTAGTACTTGACAAAAAATAATCTTGTGATGACTGGATAGAAAAGTTTGGCCAATTAAAAACAATATCAAAGTTTTGAGTGATTGAGCTTTTCTTTTATTCGATGCCCTCCATAAATAAGTTAGCTGAATTAAATTGGGTTTTGGATCTCACACTCGATGATGTCGAGCAGTGGCCAATGTAAAAACCTAGTCTTTTTTTTTTACTTGCAATGCGAAGGTAAGTTCAAGTCATTTTCTTCTCTTTCCTGTGTAAACAATAAGGATTTGGTATTTAGCTGCATTCACTGGGATAACCCTAGGAAAGAACCAAGGTGGGCACTAAGGAGCAATGTATATCAAGCCCTAAGAGGGTCTGCTTCCAGCGTTCAGCCCAGTCGTGCTCTGGAAGGCTTTGCTTGACTTGGGAATAGCGTGGAGTAGATGGTGTGGTCCGTGGGTGGAAGGAATGCATTCTCAGGAAAGCAAGTACTTCTTAGTGGCCGGCAGAGGCCAACCCCACCATCCATGCCTTCTCTTGACTTTGGTGTTCTGGCATCTCAATAAATACCAACCTACCCATCCTCGTGGAGGACCCCTTGCCACATCTGTCAGTGCACATGCCAACCAAGCTTTTGTTTCCGTTTCAACAAAAGGGCCAACGAGTTCTCATAACCTGAAGAGTCCAGGTACAGGCAAGAATTTTGGCTGGCGGAGTACACAGGTGTTAGTGGCAACTGTATTCATGAACAAAATAAGTGAGAACCTTGGTTCACGAATACAATTCTTTTTCAACTCTGCTTCAGATTATTTCTCTTCGACACTATTTTTTAATCCCCTCTATTGAATGGAAGTTTATTTGGTTTTAAAAATTACTTTATCTTTAACATAAATCCAGAAAATAGATAAAGTTCATAGGAAGAAAATAAAGCATTATGAATCGAACTTTGGGTATACATAAGAGTTAAACATAAAAGCTCTATCTTCTGAGGGTTTTTTAAATTAATTAATTAATCTTTAAAAAAGAGGTGGTGTTTGCTACGTTGCCAGGGTTGGATTTGACCTTCTGGGCTCGAGTGATTCTCTTACCTCAGCCTCCCGAGTAGCTGGGACCACAGGCATGTGTCACTGTGCTCGCCTTTGTGATTAAGAGCATTTATTTCTTTTCTGATTTCAGAAGTAACTGTGCTTGCAAATAAGTGTGCGCATTATATAAATGCATTCTAGAGAATGTACAATTTTTAAAACGTCTTGTCAAATTCACTGGATAACGGAGACATATTTGTACATTTTAGTGGCTAAGGAGCATCATTCTGACTTCTTTTTTTATTTTTCTGCATTATTCTGGGTGAGACACAGATAGTATGGGCATGCTGGCTATACTCTTGATCATACTCAGGACTCTGACCATGCTCATCATATAAGTGGCTTGATATAAGCCGAGACAGGCAGTGGGTGGAAGAGACCTGTGAGGGAAGGACAAATGCCTCTCTCGTAGGCATGGATAGCAATGTTTTCACTAGGTAAAAACACACATTTTTGGTTTTCTTCTGAGTACCAGTATGTGTAGATCGAAAGCCAGGATCAACTTTAAGGGAAAAAAAGAATTGTGCGCTCCCACATGTGGTCCCATGGCATGGGCTTGTTGCCTGTTCAAGCAGTGACTGCCTCCACTCACCTGGGTTCAGGACGAGTCTCCACCAGGGAGTGGATGAGACGGAGAGCAGTCCACCCACCTCACAACACACGTGGCCAAACTGCCCCTGGAATCCAGGTCAGTCAGACAACGGAGCCCCGTTCTTCCTGGTATGCTCTGGGGTGACAAATCAGGACCGGAATGCCCTGGATTGGGACGTGGCTACATCCTCTGGTTCTTTTAAAAAATATTCAAAAATAAATATTTTAATTTCCTGGGTTATTTCAAACAGCCCCACAGTCATTTCTGCAAGACAACTAAAAATGCATTCCCCTTCTTGTTTAGGGTTTTCCAAACTGAAAAAAAAAAAGAGAGTGGCTGCCTTTGAAATCCATCAGGGCATCTCTGTGGAAAATTACCTGGGCTGTTTCATCCTTGGCGTGAGCAGTGGCGGGAGCTGGCGTGCCCCGGAGACACACATGCCCGGCTCGGCCCAACGAGCACCCACTGGCAGCTCGGCCCTGGAGCTGCTGAGATTTTCCTAAATTGTAAAAATCCGAAAGTTGCATTTTAGAATAGTCTTTTCTTCTAATTCTTTTTTATTGCCTTTTTATTGCCTCGGGAAAGTAGTAACACAAAAGATCCTTTTACATCTTTTTGATTTAAAAAGCAGAATCCAAGAGGGGCTTGGCTGGCTTGTTCACGGAGAAAAATCTGTAGCTGATCAGTGCTCATCCTACCAGGAAAAGTTCCATTACAGCAAACAAATTGGTTCATTTCAGCTTATAAATTCAAGAAAATGATTTAAAAATCATTTGTAAATGTAAAATGTAAAAAGAAAAGTAAAAAAAAAATCAATGTAAAAAAAGTCAGATTCTCACTTCATTTAATTTTATAAAGAAATCATCATAGTTATGTGAGCTGTAATTTCTTTCTTTTTCGTGATGGAAAGTGATTCTTCATCGTGTAGGGAAGTCCTCACCCCACATCCTCTCCATATTTTATAGAATCTCTTTCAAGTTTGATTTAAAATTCTTTCAAAGCCTCTGTGATGTAGACGGATTTTTAAAAGGATTGATGGTCTTCATTTTGTTTGTTTGTTTGAGTTGGAGTCTCACTGTGTCTCCCAGGCTGGAGTGCAGTGGCACGCTCCCAGCCACTGCAGCCTCGACCTGCTGGGCTCCGGCGATCCTTCTGCCTCAGCCTTCCAAGTAGCTGGAACTACGGGCACGTGCTATCATGCCCGGCTAGTTCTTTATTTATTGTAGAGACAAGGTCTTACCAAGTTACCCGGGTGGGTCTCGAACCCGCAGCCTCAGGCAATCCATTCGCCTTGGCCTTCCAAAGTGCTGGGATTACAGAGGATTGATGTTTTTAAAAATTAAAATCATCCAAAAAATTTGTGCTTTTTTTTCTCACTAAGTGGTTTTGTTCAATACTTTCCACTGAGGACCCAATACAGTGGTTGGTTGACAGATATAGGTATGTGATCACAGCCAGAGAGAGAAGGAATTCTGAAGCGGTATAAAACTTGTGATTTACAGCATATGGTCAGTGACACCCTCAGAGGCCCCAGTCCCTGCCCCTAACCTCTCATGCTGTCCTTCTCAGAGTGTGGGCCCCACTCAGGCTGTATCAGCCTCACCCAGGAGCGTGTAAGAGATTCAAACTCTGGGGCGCACTACAAATCTTCTTATTCTGAAACTGAGAGTGGGGCCTCACAATTACTATCTCAATGAACCCTCTAGCTGGTTCTGATGATGAAACCTGAGTGCCACTGAAGTCAGCCTACTATTGCACCGCTGACTTTTGCCTCACTGACCCACAGCTTCTGGGGTCTACCTTCTTCTCTCTGGAGGCAGCGAGGCTGCTTCTGTCCTTCTAATCTTTCATGCTGGAGATAGGCTAGGGCTCTATTCTGCCTTTGTCTTCAGAACTGGCGGAGGTTGGAAGAGTCTCTGTCTCCCAGGCTAAGCAGAGCCAGGGCATAACCCCATTCTTGCCACCAGGAAGGGACCAGGAAGGGAGGTCATTAACACTGCAGGGGGAACAGTTTTGTGTTTTAGGCTGGTACTCTGAAAATGTCTTTACCTACAAGTACCTATAATTTTAACTATGACCAGTGTTTAGAATCCCTGTCTGGGCAAGCACATCAGGGGGACGGCAGAAATAGCATCTCCAGGGCATGCAGGGACTCTGGGCAACCCCCTCTTTCTCCTAGGACCACCTTCTGGAAGTCATCAATGATGCTCTGAAATGGGGACAGCCCTACTAATAAACATCCAGAACAGGTAAACAAGGCTGGACTAACTGAACCTGATGGATGGTCACATCAAAAATGGCCACATCAAAAAGGAAGTCCGCACCAGTTGAATGTTAACAGGCAAAAACAGATGCTGGGACATGACTGATGGATGTCACTTTGTATAGCATTGCCCCAAAGACTGTATGTTGTACTTCACATATTTCTTTAGTTCACGCCTGCTGAATTCCTTCCATTGTCACTCAACACATTGCTTCATTTAGATGTTGAGGGCTTAGAATGTGAGGGTTTCTATTTTATTTTATTTTAATAAACATGGTTTTAAAATAAGGTCACTTTATAAGAGAATGCAGTGTGATCAGTACATTGGTAATAATGTGAAATTTCTTCGCCAGATTTTACTGCAACATAGAGGGAGCATACCTCAAAATAGCAAGAGCCATCTATGTTAAACCCACAGCCACCATAAGCTAAACAGACAAAAATTGGAAGCGTTTCCTCTGAAAACTGGAACAAGACAAAGCTACCCACTTTTACCCCTCTTGTTCAACATAGTGTTAGAAATCCTAGCAAGAGCAATCAGACAAGAAAAGGAAATTGGGGGTATCCAAAGAGGAAAAAAGGAAGTCAAGTTATCCCTCTTTGCTGATGATGTGATTCTACACTTTGAAAATCCAAGATAATCTGTCAAAAACCTTCTTGCACTGATAAAAGACTTTGGTGAAGTCTCAGGGTGCAAAATCAACATGCAAAAGACCTTCACATTCTTTTACACTGACGACAAACAGAGAATCAAATAAAAAGCTCAATTGTATTCATTTTAGCAACAAAAACAAAGAAAAGAAATACCTTGGCATCTTCCTAACCAGAGAAGTGAAAGACCTTTACAATGAAAACTATAAAACACTGCTCAAAGAAATCAAAGATGACACAAACAAATGGAAAAATATTCCCTGCTCATGGATTGGGAGAATCAGCATTGTTAAGATGTCTGTCCTACCCAAGGCAATCTACCGATTCAATGCAATACCCATTCAGTTACCAACATCATTCTTCTGAGTCCTGGAAACAACAATACAGAAAATCATCTGAAAACATAAACACCACAAATAGCTAAAACAATCCTCAGCAAAAGAAACAAACTGGGTGGTATCACACTTCTAGACTTTAAACTTTATTAAAAGGCAGCAGTAATCAAAACAGCCTGGTATTGGTACAAGAACAGGCATATAGACCAATGGAACAGAATACAGATTCTGGAAGCAAAACCTCGATTTCTCAACCAACTCATCTTCAACAAAGCCTCCATTAACAACCACTGGGAAGAGGTGAACCTATTCTGTAAATGGTGCTGTGAAAACTGGCTGACTACACGCAGAAGATTAAAACACGGTCCCTACCTATCACCATACATAAAAGTCAATGCTAAGTGGATCAAAGACCTAAACGTAAATCCTCAAACTATAAAAATCTCAGAAAATGAAGGAGACAACCTACGGGAATTGGAATGGGCAATCAATTCCTGATCGAAACCCCAAACGCCCATGCCATAAGAGGACAGGCAAGTGGGGCCTCATCAAACTGAAAGGTTTCTGCAGAGCAAAAGAAGCCATCAAGAGAGCAGGGAGACAGCAACAGAATGGGAAAAATTATTTGCCAACTGTATATCTGAAGGAACTCAAAGGTCCTGAAAAGAAAAAAACAAACAGCCCTATTAAAAATTGGGCAAAAGATAGGAATAGGCACTTCTCAAAAGAAGACATACGAGCAGCCAACAGATACATGAAAAAATGCTCAGCCTCACTAATCATCATAGAAATGCAAATTAAAGCCACATTGAGATACCACCTAACTCCAGTCAGGATGGCCATCATCAATAATTCAAAAAACAACAGATGCTGGAGAGGATGTGGGGAAAAGGGAACACTTTTACATTGTTGGTGGGAATGTAAACTAGTATAATTTCTGTGGGAAACAGTGTGGTGATTTGTAAAAGATCTAAAAATCGACCTTCCATATGACTCAGGAATCCCCCTTCTGGGAAATACCCAGCGGAACTCAAATCACTCATGAAAAAGATACCTGCACACGCATGTTTATTCCAGCATTATTCATAATAGCAAAAACATGGAACCAGCTGTGCTGCCCATTGAAAGTGAACTGGATAAAAAAAAATGTGGTACATATACACGATGGAATATTATGCAGCCATAAAGAAGGACAAGATTATGAACTTTGTAGCAACTCGGATGGTCTTAGAATCCATAATACTGGGTGATCTATCACGGAAACAAAGGACTGAGTACCACATGTTCTCACTCATAAGTGGACCTTGAACATCTACCATAATACTATAAGAAAGTGATTGGCAGAGTGGGAAACTGCCTGGGGAGAGGGGAGGGGCACACTTCATCAGAAAGCATACCTGATCTCAAACCAGGTGAAGTGGGGGCCAAAGTGAGGCCCAAACTTTACCTGTACAATGACCATTTGTATACCTAACCCTGAATTGCACCCTACATCTTTACAATAAAAATAAAAAAGTTACTGTAACATAACAAATGGAGCAGTTCTCTCTTTCTCTCTATCTCTCTCTCTACACACACACACACACACACACACACACACACTACACATATATATATTCTTTCTGTATTAACCTTGCAAAATAATATGATACCCAATTTGACTAGCCATCCTTTTACATATTGTGGATGAATTTGGGTGTTATGAAATTAAAAAATATGTACATAAAAGAGAAAGAAGAGATGCTTGTCACCGACTCAACAATAAAAAATTTTCCCCTAAGAGTGTTTGTTGGCAATTTTACATGGATATAAATAAATAACAAGGAATTGAACGAAATGGCACGAATAAAAGTAATCATAAAACTGGAGAAAATAACACCTCCAGTAACGCCCCCTTGGCAAAATGCCAAACATTTTAAACTAGATTGGATAATGCATGGAAAGCCTAGGGAAGCGTCTTGCTCGCCCAAGGGCCACGGACACTCCTGGAGAAACTGCCAGCTGCCACGGGAGGGCCGGGTCCCACTTTAGGACCGACAGAGGCGGGGAGAGACCGGCGGTGGGGGACGGGGCCTTCCTTGGCAGGGGCTGCGCTCTGCTCGGGGTCCGCGTGGCCGTGGGCGGCCCTTCAGGCCGGCCGAGGAGCCCCACTTGGAGGCTCGCCTGCAGAGAGCGGGGCCCGGGCGCTGGCGTGAGTGGGCCGGAAAGACCCCGGGTGCGCTCCCGGCCCTCAAAGGAGGGCGAGGCAGGTCAAGGCTGGAGGCGCGCAAGGACAGTCGGCGCAGATCAGACAGCCGCAACGCAGCCCGGTCGCCCTGCGACCTGGACCGGACGTCGGGCGGGTGACCCTCGGGAGCAGAGCCGGTGGGAGCAGAGAGGGAGGGCTTTGGTGGGAGTCCGGTTTTCAGCTCTTCATGCTCCGGCCCCGAGGGCAAACGTGGGAGAAGGCCGAGCGCAGCCCTCTCCAGACACCCCGCTCTCCCACCGCCCTTAAGGGTGGTGGGTGGCCAAAGGCGCATGGGGGTAGCAGCCCAGCAGGGCTGACAGCTTGGCTGCTTGGATGAGCACAAGGGCCAGCATCGCGTGGGAACTGGCTGGAATTGCAGATCCTTAGGCCCACCCCAGAGCCATTAAACCAGGATCTGGCGGGACCTGCCGAGGAGCCGGGCACAGTGAGGTTTGACGCATATTGGACCGAAGTGGGCAGGACCTCAGAGCCTGCAGTTCAGCCCGATTGTGTATGGCTGAAGGTGACGCCCTTTGCTATTGTCCTTTCTGCGCAATTTTTAAAAAAAGTGTTATCACACGGTACTGGAAAGTTGTAAACCTCGGCGTCTCTGATGATGTACAGGCAGAAGCTGTAATACATAAGAAATATCATTACCAGTTCATTTTCCTTGGCAAGGGAAGGTATCACTGTTTTATTCAATCCAAGTCTTTCCTTTCCATTCCTTAGAATCAGCCATTGCTACCTCCTAGCTACGTAAGCCGAAGAAATATATTAACTGTTGCTCCTTACGTGGGAGGCAGTCGGTTCTAGCCCCAGATAAACTTATAGGGAACATTCTCACATCATTCTCTGCTGTCCTAACTGCTGGAACCCATGGATGACAGGGCCTTCCTCCGATCGTTGTTTACAGAAATCACTTAGTGGCCGTTCAAAGGACCTCACAGCTATCGCCGCAGATTTTCAAAAGAACAAGCCTAATGGATGACACTGACTGTTATAACCAGAGAATCTTAATTAGATAAACTGGGACAGACAGGATATATGACATACCTGTCTTTTACTCACAGTGGCTCTCCTATGACTATAAATACCTCGCAGCCCCTTTGGAGTCTGAGGACATGCATATGCTGCCATTTCCTCTGCTAATCTCTCATTGTTCAGGGGTCTGGCCAAGGGCCACAGCGGAAAAGTTGCGATGCTTGTTGATTTTTACGTGCATGTTTTCCACAGAGTAATTATTACTTCCTGGAGAGCTGAGGGCTAACTCCAACGTTAGCCATGGGTTTACTCCTGTAACTGCAGATTCTACACATTTACTGCTGAAAATTAAATCAGGAGGTCTTTCCCCCCTCCATATGCATCCATCTTAGGTAAATGGAATGTTTTCATTCTTCCTCTGTGTCCGATGAGAAGACAAGAGTGATAGAAAACCACCTTCTTTGAGAATTGTTGCTTCCCTAGATGACAGAATGTTCACTCTCAAATTAATTTTGCCCAGAATGCTCCCCATATCCAAACTTGGGACAACTCCTTCAATGTGGAGCGTAGCCAGAAAAGCCTTATACTTTTCAAAGTTATAATTGCCTCATCACACCAGAGCGTCCACATTTTAGTGGTGAAAGAAACGGCTGTTTAGCTTGGAAGACTTTTCAGTCTGAGAAGATAAAAGCCGGGTGTGGAGTGTGGGCGTGTGAGGGAGTCGCAGTGGCCTCCAGAAGATGAATTGTTAATGTACTAATGTCCAGAGGATGGAGACCAGCTGCTTTCCATCCCCACCGAGGCCAGCCGGAGGAAATGGGTTCACAGGCACCAGGAGTGCCCGGGGGCCTGTGGGGAGCTGTCACGGCAGGGAGGGCCGATGCCATTGGGAAGTGGCTCTGAACATTGTTGTGTGTGCATCGTATGATTCCTGGTTTAGGGCAGGTCTAAAAGATGCCGCTGGGATAATTAATTTCAGACACATTATCTCAGTGATTTTCAGCAGGTCTCGAATGCACATGGGCTGTGTGTCCCCGGGGCAGAGCCTCCCTGCTCTCCTGGTGCTGCGGAACAAGCAAAGTCTTTGGAGCCATAAGAGTCTGCATTGGGACTGCGAATTCACAGCTTGCCAACTTCTCTGAGTTTAATATTCTTACCCACGAAACACCAACTTCCTAGAGAAATCATTCCCATGGAAGAAGACCAAGTACATAAGATTCCTAGTACAAGAACAGGTACCTTGGAAGTGTTTAATAATAACACCGGGAACTCCAGAGTATGATATATGAGGCCTATTCGTGCAAAAGACAGCTGAATGCTTTATTTAGGATATTGAGCCTTTCTTCATATTTTACACTTTAGGAAACTGAGGCATGGAGTAGCTTGCATAAGGACATAAAGCCAACAAGTGGTGAGACAGTGATTCGGGGAACACCTGTGTTGAGTTTAAAAGCGTGTACTCTTCTTACTGTAACACACTGCCTCGTGTTATCGGAAGTGATGATGTGCTTCTGAATCTATTGCTAAAAAATAATTTTCAAAACTCCAACTCTCAGAATATTTGACAGGCCTTGACTAAATGCACAATACTTGCTCCCTTCTTCATTTTCTTGGGCATCCAGTCTGTTTGGAGGTGGGTTCTCATCACTAGGTTAGGGGATACCAGCTTGGAGAGTATCTCAGAAACTATCAAAACTCTTTGCAGTAGAGGGAAGTATGTTGAATTTCTTTTAGAACTGCAAACTTTTTGGGCACCAAGGTACTGATTTATGTACCCAAAAAACATTTGTTGATATCTATGTTCCAGGTGATGTGGGTCCTGGGAACTTCTGCCTTAAGGGTATTCTGCCCAGTGAAAAAAGAAAGACATCCAAAACAGATTGTGATGTAAGAGGTAAGTACTATCATGTGAATGGTCTAAAGCTCCCAGAGAGGGTGAATTTGAAAAAGTATTTCAAAGTAAGTGGCATTTGAGCAGGGTCTTATATATTGTGGGAGAGCAGACATTTAGTCAGAAACCTTAATAAAAATTATAAAAACTCTAAATAGTTCACTGAGGTGTAAAGTACATATTAATGTCTGATGCACCTTGACATCTTAATGAATGTAAAATATTTTAACCATGAATGAAATTAGAACGACGAGAACAAACCTGAATATATTACAAAATATCATCAGTAATTCTTCACCAGGAAATTAATGGACAGACTTTTCCTCTTAGAAAATAAGTTGTTGGGATTTTGAACTCCAAGAAGCTACTTGTCTGTAGTCCTATACATGCAGGGGGGAAACAGAGGTAGATGTGGTTCCTGGCTTGGCCAACTAGAACATCCAGGAAGGCTTGACTCATTCACATTTTCCCCTTGCAAGATGTTTCTGCATCTCAGTTGGTCTGGAAACCTTCAGACAGTCATTGGCCATCATTTCTATACCATATATACTTAGCTATGTTGGTCTTTTTATAACTTTGAATGCCCCTGTCAAGTTATCAGCCATTTCTTTATATTCACAGATTGCCACTCAAAATAATTTTGCCTTTAAGAAATAAGTACTGAGATAGCCAATAGAATTCAAAGCAGAATACCAAGTTGGTTTTTTAAGTCAAATGCATATTTTTTAAATGTTGGCTAAAAATGTAAGTATACCATACCGTGGAAGGAATGTGAACATTAAGAGAATAGTATTGGTATTTATTGTTGGTCATCTGCTAAGGGCCCGTCACTAATATCTTTGGAATACTAGTTCCAGCTTTTATTTGTATCACAAAGACATTCAAAGGAAAAACTTGATTCTGCATGTTCTGATTTGATCACCAGATTGAAGTGACTAACAGTAGCAGGAACAATCTTTATAATGGGTTTGGTGTTTGAATTTGAACACACGCTTCACTAAATCTCATAGTTCTTCTGATGGCTAGGATTTTTGTATATGAGTTAGCACACATGCATTTAGTAAACATGTACTTGTCTATGGAGCAGATGGTCATGTTATATTTTCTCCAGTGCACATTAGGTTTGCGGGGGGGGGGTGGGGGCTTGTCCAACTTGTTCAAATACCATAAAAGGAATTTTAACTTTCTGCGCTTCAGCCCTGTTCCCATCAAACTTATCTCTTATTTTATATCAGTAGACATGAGGTTTTCTTTGCATGGTTCAGTTTTACAACTTGTCTAACTTAGAGTAGATCCATTTTTTCCTGATTTTTTAAATGTAGTTTCCTACTTTTTTCCTTTTTTCTTATTAAATGATATTTCTTTTTTTAAAAAAAACGGTTCCAGTGGCTTATGTGCTAATATAAGTAATTGAAATTTGCTTTCATAAAGTCAACATCATAAAGTCAACGTAAACAGAGTTTTCAAAAATATTTTTGGATATTAAATATGCGACTATTTTAGCACTCAGAAAGTGTATGCTAACAAGTTACCATCATGATGTTGTCTCTTCTGAATTTGACAGTATTATAAGAGCAAAAGAATACTAGCAGTTTAATTTATTATAATCTAACACATGCAATAACACTTGATGTGCATAATAAACAGTTAACTTTTTTCTTATTAACAAAATAAGTAACTCTTTGTACTATTGCAGTTTGATACGAATCACGAAGCTAGCAAAGTCTCTGAATATAGCATACAAACAATAGATTTTAAATCAAAAATGTTTATTGTAAAAAAAAAAAGACCTTGAAAAATGTTTTTGAAAAAGAAACATTGATTTCACAAGTCTTCGGGTTGTTCATAGCCATAGCTATAGACATCTCACTTTCATACAAAACTCATTCAGTCATATAAAAATAAACACAAATTTACATTGTCTCATCAACTATACAATTCATTAAAAAAGGCACTTGGAAGGGGTGTTGTATTATTGCATTTGTTGTATGCATTTAAAATAGTTTAAGCACATTACTGGATTTCTAGGAATCCTCTCTTGCACTTATTCCCATCTTTAATTAATTTTAGAAAATCATTAGAATTATTTTCAAAAGTAAGACATGGAGCATGCACCAGGAATGTTCAAAGCTAGTCTCTTCCTCCTCCCGCAAGGCACATACTTTTTATTGGCAAAAACAAAACAAAAAATACTTTAATACATTCTCCTGTGTTTTGTTCTTGTTCTTTTCTTCTCTCCCTTAGACATACACTTTAAAGCATTACAGCTCATCAAAAAGAGGCTTTATCTCCACGACGGCAACCAGACATCAGACATGTAATGAAGTAAACTTGGAATACTTTTTAAGGCACCTGAGATCGTGTCTGGCAGATTCTCTTCCTATATGACATTCTAGTACAAACTCTATTACGAAGCAATACTGTTCTTTTCAGTTGAAATGATTTGGCAGCAATGTAAATCTTTGCATTCTTTCTTAGGAAGAAAAGATGCAATGTGCTTTTCACTTCATCTTTGAAGAGAAAGGTTCTTGTCTTTTAGTCTCTCAATCTGTCAGTAAATATATAGTAATTTTAATCTTCACATGGAAAGGATTAACTTTAAACACATGGGTCCGTGCTCTTGCAGCTCCTGTGTGTGTGTGTGTGTGTGTGTGTGTGTGTGTGTGTGTGTCTATACATATTATTTGGTCAGCAAGTACAAGAGAAAATGCCTTTGGACTTATTTGTCATTTGGCTTCGGAGTGAAGAAATGCATTCTGTTCGAGTAAACATTGATTGCGCCACTCAGTGTGCTACACAGCAGCCTGATTCCTCGTGTTTGTGCAGAAGAGACATTCTGGAGAAGGTTTTGGAGCAGTTTTTGCACTGGTATTTCTTTACGTCAGAGTGGGTCTGCAGATGAGCCCTCAGGTTGGACCTGTCTGCAAATGCTCGGTTGCAGTGAGGGCAAGAAAAAGGCTTCTCCCCTGGGGGTGAGGGCGAGGGACGAAAAAGAAGGTCAGTGTTTTTAGAGGAAACACACAGTCAAATAACATTCATAAGAACCCATCGCATTTGCCAAAAGAATGAAAAGCAGCAAAACCTGATTAAAATTCCCCGTACTAGATGCTTATTTTGATGTCTGTCCCTTTCATATAGACTTCAGCGTTGCACCAAGAAGTCACACACAGCACATTAGCTGCTGCCAGTCTTGCAGAAAGAATTCACATCATCTAGGACTTTCACTTAGGAAAGCTTCCTGCTTCAGCAGGTGCAGCTGGTGTTGAGCGCCTCCCAACATTTCCCAATGTTTACCCTTTCCCCTCTTTCTGCATCGTGACTGAGGCAGTATAAGTGCCTTGACACCCCACGGCATGATTCTGGGTGAGGAATAAGAAATGCAGCAGCCCCCCCCCAAACAAAAGGGGCACAGCAAACTTAGTGTCAACTATCCAACTCACTAAGGAGCGATAAATATCACAGTGAGACCTTAACTGACAGAAAAGGCTAGGAAAACTCTATCTATTTACCAAATCAATTGATTAAGATAGCAACATTTGTATTTACTGACTACTGGGGGCAGTTTCACAGAACACACATTCAAGCACATCTTTCTTGATTTTTTAACTGATCTTTGAGACCAAACCTTCCTGGATCTACTTTCCAAAGTCTAAATGTTGTTTGCAGTCCCTGAAGCAGAGTTTGCTAGTGAGAAAAGAAGCACTTTGTGCTGTCACAGCTTTTTGAGCAGTCAGGAGGCAGCTACCAATGACTGTCCCTCATTAAAAGCACGGTGCCACCACCGCGTGCAAATCCTCCAGCCAGCCCGGGGCTTCACTCTATCTGAGAGCCATCTGCCTGTCTACATTTGGTTCTCTTACCAGTGTGAGTTCTGATGTGTCCTTGGAGCAGCCAAGGTCTGGAAAACGCCTTGCCGCAGATCTTGCAGACACAAGGTAACGTGTGGGTCCGAATGTGCATCTTCAGGGCTCCCAGGCTCACATACTCCTTATCACAGTATTTACAGCTGAACGATTTCCGAGACTGGGCGTCACAGTGCAGCTGCTTATGTTTGGCCAGCCCGGAGAAAGTCGAATAGGTCTTATTGCATAAGTTGCACTGAAACTTCTCAGCTTCAATGGCATGGGGGTCTGAAAGCTTGGGTTGGAGCCGCTCCTCTTCGTCACTGATGGGGCTCTCTGAGCCGCTGTGGTCCTTGGATGAGGTGTCAGACGGAGGAGGAGGACT
Source organism: Tarsius wallacei (assembly GCA_963574415.1). Lineage (NCBI taxonomy): Eukaryota > Metazoa > Chordata > Mammalia > Primates > Tarsiidae > Tarsius > Tarsius wallacei. The sequence continues at coordinate 18,899 of CAUYQG010173106.1, forward strand.
CACTCGCCCCAAGGAGGAGGGGTATCCGGAAAGAGGAGAGAGACCGCTGGGGAGCGGGGAGTGGAATGGCGCGGTCGTCGTCCACACGGTAATGGGGTTGTAAGCTCCTGAATTGAGGATCTCTGGTTGTGGGATGACAGGCATGGGGTAACTCTCATAGAGATATGGGGAAATGATCACTGGGGGAAGAAAGGGAAGAGAAGAAGATTAAGGTAAAAACAACCAGCACACACACGCACACACACAATTTTATAGTGAAGAAGACAGATGCGTTCAGGAGGACGTACCCACCCGTGAGGCATTTCGCTTCCCCCCTGGCATCTATGGAGTTACTGGGCTTAGCGCACAGAGCCTGACAGCTGCGCGCTCTGAATCGGGGGTGGCAGCCAAGCCAGCGCCCTCGCCGTCCCCAGGGAGGAGGAAGAACCCAAGCCTTATTTTTGAGCACCGAGAAAAGTTGCTTCCATCCTACGCACGGGCTCTTTGCAGGCACCCTGACCACGAGTACAAAGACGTGCCTGCACCAAGCTGCGTCCGGATCGAGGGGGGACCTCAGCACATGACAAAAGCAAGGCGCTGACGTCGCTCGCCTCCCACCCAGTCACCGCGAAATCCCAGGCTTTAGAAGGCGAAGCTGCCGGGGGTGAGTGCACCGGCCCTCGTCCGCGAAGAGCCTCCAAGTTCTGAATCACAGCTTACCCTCAGCGACCAAACGAGCTTGCGCGCTCTCAGGACGCGGCTCGCAAGGAAGGCAGCCGCGTCCTCAGCCCTTTTGCAATGGGATTTGCGGAGGAGTGCAAGGATGTGTGCTCGCACGGCTCGAGAGATCCGGAGCCCGAGACGCGCTTTTCTTTCCTTCTAATTTTCTCTTTTTTTTTTTTACCTGTGTGTGTGTCCAGTTCGCTGTAGTTGGGCTTCTTGGAGGCGTTGAAATGCTTCTTGACCAGGAAGGAGCGCGGCATCTTGCCGGCGGGTCCGGCGGGCGCCCGGCGCGGATAACGGTCCGGCGGAGGACGCGGCCGGTCCCTACAGCATCGCGGCCGCCGGGCTCGGAGGGCCGCGCTCAGGTGCGGCAGGCGACGGGCCGGCCCTCTGAAGTCGCCCGCTCCTTGCCGACTGAGCCCGTTCGCGCGGGGAGGGGTTTTTTTCCTCGCTTTGGCGGGAGCGAGCCAATCGCCGGCGAGCGGTTCGGGTTTCAGCTCCTCCCCCTGGGACAGCTGTGAACAGAGGAAGACTCTGTCGTCAGACTCAACGATTCTGGTTCGAAACGGGCTGTTTGGGGGGATTTCGGCGGGGCGGGAGGAGTGTCCGAGCGCAGGCGGGAGAGGCGATTTCGCCTCCGGGGCCGGGCCGGGAACCCGATCCCGAGAGCCGGTGGTCGCCGGGGCTGGGGTCCCGCCGAGAGGTGGGCGCCGCCCGCCGAGGGGGGCCCGCCCGGGGAGCCAAGCGCCCCCCCCGACGCCGGGCCGGCCTCTGGGGTGGCGAGGCCCGTGTCGCGAGGGCGCGTGGAGGCGCGCCTCGCCGGGCCGGGTCCCGAGCTCCCGGCTCCGGGAAGGGGAGGGACGGGCGCGCGGGGACGGGGACGCGCCGCCGAGGTGGCCGGAGCCGGCGCGGGCGGGCCGCTGGGCGGGCCTGCGTCCGGGCCCGCGAGGCCGGAGGCGGCGCTCGCTCGTGGAAGCGCAGCCGTCGGGCCCCGTGTCCGCCCGGTGGCTCGAGGGCCGTGCCCGGGCCGCGAGAGGCGGGCGTGTCTGCAGACCGGGGAAGCCGCACGACCCGACGGCGCGCTGCGGGGAGACCCGCGGGACGGTCCCCGCACGTCGGACACGCGTCCCCCTTTCCTGCGCCACGGTGCATGGCACGGAAGAGAAGCGTGTGTGGGCGTCTGCAGGCAGTCGTTGCATTTCAGATCCTCATCTGCTTTCACCGGGCGCTGATTTTATCCGTGTAAAGTCATCAAAATCCATCTCAGTATCTGCCAGTTCCTGTCTTACGTTAAAAAAAAGGAAAGAAATGCCCTTTTGAGTATTCCTTGATTAAAGTTTAAGAAGCTAGTCTAGTCACCGGCAAAGCACCTTGACTTCTGCTTATGGCATTACATCTAAAAATACACCGAGGCAACTCATTTTAAAAGTAAAAACTGTAACCACGTTTTTAAGCATCCCCGTCCATTTCAGACTTTTATCCCCATCTTTTGCTCAAGGAATAAGGAAAGAACAGATTTGCACGAAGACCATCCCACTCTTATTTCTTACAGGTGCTGGAAGAAAAAAAGTGAAAAAGAAAGTAGCAGTGGTGATGGCAAAACCTGCAGGAGAAAAGTGTGTAGTCGGACTGCGTAACTAATTCATCTTGGGAGGAGAAAACAAGATGTGTGTGTGTGTGTGTGTGTGTGTGTGTGTGTGTCGGGAGAAGGCCACTTAGAGTGTTCCTGAGCCAAGTTCAATACTTCCACTCACGTCTTCCAACAGTCACTAATTTAAACGTCAAGCAGAGAAAATAATTCAGGTGGATCCTTATGTTGAGGGAACTCTGTCTGTAGGAGACAGGAGAGCAGGAATACACATTAGATCTCTCTCCAGAAACCGTAACCTGGAGTAAAAGTCAGAGCCGGTGTCGGCACTTCCTACTTTTTGGGAGGATTTGTTCAGATGTAGACACCTGGGTTTAGCAGAGCCAGAGTCCTCCGTGCCCTTTCGCCCCATTTGCGGCAAAACCCACGTTTTGTCAGAGAGACAGTGTCGTTGAGAGAACACCAACTGCCGTGGGCTCTTACTTCCTCCGTCTGCTCTGTGCAGCCTGTTCACAACAGAGAAGACTGTTAGAGAACGGGGTGGTATTTATTTGCTGGTGGTGGTAACACAGGGTGATCTGCTCAGGTGTGTGTTTTCAAACCCCACTAGGAAAGCGTAACCGTAATTCACTATGCCTGAGAACAAACCTCAGTGTGGATTCCGGCAGCACGACCGGGCTGAGCCCCCTCTGCGGGTACCTAAGGGCACGCCATACCACCAGAGTCGGGGCATGCAGCCGCACCCCTTGCAAGGGGCGGACGGTGCTCCGGACCGTGCATGAGGCATGCCATTACACAGATCCACGTGCTCACTCGTCACACGAATGCCCGTGTGAGGTCTGGCCCGCTGTCAGGGCGGGGAGAGTCTGCACACTGATAGCGTGAGTCAGACTAAACAGGTGCTCTGCTCAGACACAGTGGAGGGCATTTGGTGCCAGACGGTGTGGTAAAAACCCAGGCGGAGAAGCGAAGGCCACACCCAAAGGCCAGCTGCAGGACTCTGCGAAGACAAGACAGAGGTTTCCTTGCCTTCTGCCACCCAGAAGGCTCATGTGGAGGGGCCGGTTGTGTCTGGTCATTGACTAAAAGGTTTTCTCTTGCCCGGGGACGGAAATCTTTGTGGAGGCAACTGCACCCAGTTTTAAATGTTTCATTCTGGAATCAAACAGAAGTCAATCAATGACTGAGGAGGGAAAACAATGGGCAAAACAAATCCAAGGGGCTTTGCTGAGGCAAGGAATCCGTCCTAGGCTGGCGAGCAACTGGTGCTACATAATGAGGCTGGTTGGAGTAGTGATGAAGGATGATGGTGCTTGCCCTGAGAGTTCCTGTGGCCATAGTCCAGCCGGGGTGAAACTGGTAGGCATGGGTCGTAGAGAAACAGGGATGGCACAGGCTCTGTCCTAAGCTTCTGAGGGTTTAATGTAGGGTGCGGAGAAATGAGGAGCTCCGGTGACTGTAGGGCGTCTTGAAAAGCAGTCCTTCTCAGGCTTGAGCTGCACCAGAGGGTCCCTTCCCTGTCTTCGGAGGAATTGATTGATTGTGTCACGTGGGACTCCAGAAGCCCCTGTGATCTGATTCCTTAATTCCCAGGATGTGACTTGATGTGGCGTGCCCGACAGTCTCTCGTGTCCTCTGTTTTCTGAAGATGCTGACTGACCAGGATAACTTGTGAAGGACTTTGCAGATTAAAGGTCTGTGACCTCGACGGAGGGCCAACCTTCCCCACAGGTTCCCTGAGTGGGTAGAGTTTTTCCTGGACACAGTCTTTTCATAAAAGATACATTCTTGTCCTGCCAACAGGGAAACGAAACTAGATTCATGAAGTTTAGGAATGCACTGTGGATTTATTTCCTTTGCACAGAGGAGATTTGTGCACATTCAGAATTTGGGTGTGTAGAAAGCAGTTCAGGTACTGACTACGAAGTTTAGGGAACGGAGTAAATCTAGCACCAGGGTGTGGCAGAAGCTGACAGATCCCATCTTGTGCTGTGTTCTGCCTCCTAAAACAAAAGGCATCTCTTTCTGGTTCTGATCTGTGGCATGGTCACCCTTGAGGGGGTTCATATGCCCTGAACTCAAATGAACAATTACAGCCTTGAAAGACAGGCAGTTATGGAATATTATTAGTTTGACCATGAAGTCTGGAGAATATTACAATGCCTCACTAATGTCTAAAATCTATTTAGATAGAATCAAAAATTTATTATGTGTAACTATGGAGTTTGAATGACAAATATGATGCCATTTTGTGGTTTTGTGCATATGTGTATGGGAATGTGTATACAGATACATATTTATATTCGCATTCCTACTTTCATTCGGTCTCAGATAACGGAAACTAACTCCAGAAGTAAGAGAAATAAATGTTTCCTTATAGTACTTGGGCTTCTCTGTTTGTAAGTTACATTTAAAACTCATTCCTCATTTCTTTCAGAATTATTTAGGACCACATCTTTCCCAACGTGAAAGGAAAATGTATACGCGTGGGCATAGGGTTCTGTTCACGTGCACAAAGCTCCGTGAGAAGCATAACTCCTCCCCAGGGGTTGGATGGCACTCACCAGACACTCAACATGCTAAGTGTTTCCGTTCCATGATGCCAACAGAGCATGATTGAATATCATGGCACGTGTGTGTGAGCGCGCACGTGTCTAACTTGGGGCGAAAAGCAATAGGAGCAAAAATGATGTCCGGATGTCTCGCTGCTATTTAGAAATGGTCGTTACTGCCTGTGAGTGTGCCCAGGGCCTTATTCACCAGGCTAATAGCCGCTAGCCTTGTGTGTCTGTCTGCTGTTAGCTTTAATGATGATAGCTCAATGAATATAATCACATATGATCGGTAAATATTTAAGATAGCATCAAACAGAAATCCCCATTTAACCTGGGAGCAGCATTTTAATGAGATCTGTTGTCTGCCAATTCACTTGTATTCGGAATTTTATTCCTAGGTATATTTTTAAAATCTCATTTCCCTTTGGGTGGATATAATATTGGGTGGTAACATGTGTCGGGAAAATTAAAAGATACTCATCTCTTCAGTGTTCTATGTGTGCTTTGTGTGGAGTGTTGATGATCTTATCTGTAAGATGAATAAGAAAGACGAGAAAAAGTTGAATTCGTCTATCAAGGATATGTGGTTGCAAAGAGACCCCTATTGGTCGGCTTCGGAAGACTCGTTGCTTTCGTTCATTCTTTCTTTTTTTTAAACAAGGTCTGCCACCTAGTGGAAAATGGATTGATTTGACTAGACACTAAGAGCATCAATTTGACCTTGTTTTGCAATTGCCCCAATTTCAGATGAACTTTATTTAAAATTTTAAACTTATTAATGCATTCATGATCAAAATGCCTCCTTTGTGTTGGTAGACATGTGTATAACGTTGATACGACAAATTATATTGGCTTTCTAAGATAGGCGAGAAAGGGAGGTTTATAATGTTTGTCAGTCTGTGCAGTCAAGAGGAAGGAAGTAAACAAAAACATCTAGCATTAAAGTAAAAACCGAATAGCCACCTTGCATGGATTATTTCTTACACCCCTATAGTGACCTACAAGGTAGAAGTATTTTAAAGTCAACGGACCAAGCCTGAGTCCAGTTTTCCAGGCACATTCAAAATGAAAGCAATGAAGCTGGGATTTCTACTCAGTCTGTCTGCATCAGGGTGGTGCATCGTTGCTGGGCCCTACCACCCATCTGGCTTGTAAGGTTGCTGAGGACTCAGTAGCAGGAGTGATAAGAGCTACCATTCTTAGCCGTGCCCTGTGGCTCATGCCGGTAATCACAGCACTTTGGGAGGCAGAGGTGAAAGGATTGCCTGAGTCCAAGGGTTCGAGACCAGCTTGATCAACTTGGTGAGACCTCATCTCTACCATAAATTAAAAAAAAATTAGTTGGGCATGATAGTCCCAGTTACTCGGAAGGCTTAGGTGGAAGGATCACCTGAGCCCAGTGAGCGGAGGCTGCGGTGGCTGTTAGCGTGCCACTGCACTCCAGCCTGGGCAACAGAGTGAGACTTTTTCTCAAAACAAACAAAAAGAGCTGCCATTCTTAAATGATTAATATGAGCTGGTCACTACGCCGACCACTTTACACACACGATTTTCATTATTCCCCCTACAGTTAATCTTGCAAGGCAGATATTACCCCTATTTACGGATGAAGAGATGAGGACACAATAACATTGATTGTCTCTGTCAGATCATGTTGTTAGGAAGAAATAGATAGAGATCGTCTTCTCTTGCCTGATTGTTCTGGCTGGGACTTCCAGCTCGATGGCGAACAGGAGGCGTGAGAGTGGGCATCCTTATCTTGTTCCTACTCTTAGGAGGAATTCTTCCAGCTTCTGCCTTTTGACAAAAATGCTAGCTGCAGCTTTATCATAGATAGTACTTATTGTTTTTAGGAATGTTCCTTCTATGCCTAAGTATTTGAAGGCTTTCATCAAGAAAGAAATCAGGGTAATCCAAACAGGAAAATAGGAAATTAAACTATCCCTCTTTGCAGACGATATGATTTTATACCTAGAAAATCCAAGGAGTCTGTCAAAAATCTTCTCACACCAACAAACAACTTTGGTAAAGTTGTGGGTTACAAAATCAACCTGGAAAAGACAGTTGCATTTCTGAACACCAACAACAAGCAGGCAGAGATCCAAATAAAAGACACAATCTCATTCACAACAGCCACACACACACACAAAAGAAATACCTTGGCATCCATCTAACCAGAAAAGTGAAAGACCTTTACAATGAAAACTCAAACACTGCTCAGAACAGTCAAGGATGGCATATACAAATGGAAATACATCCCATGCTTATGGATTGGAAGAATCAATATTGTCAAGATGTCCGTCCTACCCAAGGCAATCTACAGATTCAATGCAATACCCATCACATTACCAACATCATTTTTCACAGACCTGGAACTGATGATTCAGAAATTCATATGGAAATGAAAAAAGGCACAAATAGCCAAAACAATCCTCAGCAAAAGGAACAAAGCTGGAGGTATCGCACTTCCAGACTTTAAACTTTATGGTTCAGGAATAGGCACATAGACCAGTGCAATAGAACAGAGAGTGGGGAAGTAAAAACACGGTCCCTCAATCAACTCATCTTCAACAAAGCCAACAATAATGATCATTGGGGAAAATAGACCATATTTAGCAAATGGTGCTGGGAAAACTGGCTGACCACATACAGAAGAATGAAACTGGACCCATGCCTATCACCACATACAAAAATCAACTCAAAATGGATCATGGACCTAAGTGTAAAGCCTCAGGCTACAAAAATCCTGGAAGAAAATGTGCTAAACACACTTCTGGACATCAGCGTAGGCAATGAATTCATGACTAAGTTCCCAAAAGCAAATGCTACAAAAGCTGAGATAGGTGGAACCTTATTAAACTGAAAAGTTTTTGCACAGCAAAATAAATCGTTTAGAGAATAAAGCAACAACCCATAGAATGGGAAAAACTATTTGCAAATCATGTGTCTGACAAAGACCTAACACCCAGAATGTACAAGGATCTCAAATGGAGTGAAAGAAAAAAAAAAAAAGCCCAAAACATTCAAAAGTAGGCAAAAGACATAGAAAGACATTTCTCAAAAAATGACACACAAGCAACCACAGACACATGAAAAAATGCTCAGCCTCACTAATCATCAGAGAAATGCAAATCAAAATTACAGTGAGCTACCACTTAACTCTAAGGATGGCTATCATTAATAAGTAAAACAAGCAAACAAACAAACAGGTCCTGGCTCAGCTGCAAAGAAAAGGGAATGCTTCCACATGGTTGGTGGGAATGAAAGCTAGCTTAACTTCCATGGGTAGCACTGTGGCGATTTCCATTAGAACTAAAATTGATTTTCCATACAATCTGGCAATCCCTCTCCCGGGAATATTCCTGGAGGAACACAAATTGCCCTACAAAAAGACACTTGCACACACGTGTTCATTGCCATACTATTCACAATAGCAAAAACATAAATCCAACCCTGCGGCCCATGGAAAGTGGACTGGATAAAGAAAATGTGGAACATATACATGATGGAGTGTTTTGCAACCATAAAGAACAAAATCACGGACTTTGCAGCAACTTGGATGCAGTCGGAGACCATCATACTAAGTGAACGATCACAGAAACAAAGGACTGAACACCGCATGTTCTCACTCACAAGTAGACCCTGAATACTAGTCATGTTAGCACAAGGACAGGATTGGCAGTGGCTTGGCACTGTTAGGGGAGGGAATGAGAAAAGAAAGAAGGGGACACGTGGCAACCCAGCAGGTACCTGGTCCACTACCAGGGGGAGAGAGGGCCACCTAGAAGTCCAATCTTCACCTGCATGCAGCTTACTTATGTACGAAATCCTCACTTGTACCTCTCAACTCTGTAGTAAATAAATAAATTTTAAGGATGAAAGAAAACAAATGGGTAGAGATGGGATTTGAATCTGGCTGGATCTGCTTATTCCCATACCCTACATATGCTACTGCTCTGTTATGGTCATAATAACACCTCAAGGGGTGATTTAGACCCACGACTAACTGCAAAATACGCACTCTGAAAGTGTGCCTTCCTATGTTTTGTCCTCACTAGGAGGATGCTTAAACACAGCCTTTTGTAATTTACCATCTCACTCACTGCTGTCCCTGCTGTGCATCTCCTTTTCCCAAGTCACACCTGGGTCACAGTTGCTTGGTTTCAGACTTGATGCCAGTTGCCTCCCGGCGGTGGGTGTGACTTCTGGGAAGACACTTAGGATAGACGCCTAAGTGCTTCCCTAAGTAGCTGCCATTGTCTTCTGATCTGTCAAAAAGAGGGGGACCATTAATTCATATTTTATAAGTATCATGTGGTTTTTCAAAGCTAGTGGTGATCTTTATTACTTCAGTCTTTAATGGGATCGTGTGGGGAAACATAAATCCATCCACGAGGAAACAATGTTTCCAAAAGTAATGGAGGAGTTAAGCCTGTTTTTGTTTGTGTATAGGAGCGGACATGGTTTCGTAAACTTGTAGTGCGGGCTGGCCTGCATTCGTTTATAAGAAAGACTCAAGGCACGTCCTGGGGGAAAGCGTACCTAGCAATAATAGGGCAGGGAGCTAAGCCCACCAAGCTCTAACCTGCACTAAACTCTTGGTAGCCAAAGAAGAGTGTTGATTCTGGTTGATTCTGCCTTTCACACCAATAAGTTTATAGGCCAGCATCCTAAAAATGCTATGGAGAAGCAAGCATGGAACCCAGTCAGTAACGCTGCCATGTGACCTTCCTTGAACCATGAGGCATCAAATAGCAGACCGTGCTGCTTCAGAATCTCTGGGGCAGAGAGGAAACAGAAAGCGGAGAGAATGCCTTGTAAGAGCATCCCCACATCCTTCGAGGGACCCCACAGAGTTGGTCTCCAAGGGCTCCAGGACATCAGTTTGAGTGACAAGGGATGGAGAGGCCACAGCAGAAGTGACAGTGCTGCTGCAGTCTGTCTCCTCCAAAAGGCGCACGTTGAAACCTAATCTCCAAGGTGATGGCATGAGGAGGTGGGCCTCTGGGAGGAAGTTCGGTCATGGGGGTGGAGGCCTCCTCTGTGAACGGGGTTCGCGCTCTTCTAAGCACAGGAAGCTCTCTCACGCCTTCCCCAAGTGAGCACTCAAGAGAAGACAACCTGTGAAGGAGGGAATGGCCGTCACCAGATGCTGCGGGACCTGCCAGCTCTTTGATTTCCGGCCTCCAGATGACAGAAGTGTAAGAAATATTCTTGGATACCTGACCCCGAATCACACCCCACATCTTTAAAATAAAAATTAAAAAAATGAAACAGGCCTGGCTCGGGGGCTCAGCCTGCAATCCCGCGCTTTGGGAGGCCGAGGTAAGTGAATTGCCTGAGCCCGCGGGTTCGAGACCCACCTGGGCAACTTGGCGAGACCCCATCTCTACAATAAATCAAAAAATTCGCCGGGCGTGGTAGCACGCGCCTGTAGTTCCAGCTCCTTGGAAGGCTGAGGAGCAAGGATCACCGGAGCCCAGTGGGTCGAGGCTGCGGTGACCGGGGGTGGCCATCGCACTCCAGTCTGGGGGACAGAGTGAGACTCCAACTCAAAAACCAAACCAAAACAAAACAAAAAGCAATACAGTCTGGAAAAAAACAAATAAAATAAAATTCCAGATTTGCCATAAAGCAGCTCAACTAACTGGTCCATCGTTTACAAATCAGTAACATAAGAAAAATAAAGAAACATTCTGTTGTTTGTAAGCCATCCAGCTCATGGCACTTGGTTACAGCAGCCAGGTGGACTGAGAAGGATGCCCAGGGAGAAAAGAGGGCCTTTTAGATTCTCTGGCTCTCAGCAGGGGTGACGGCAGTGTTCCACAGGGGAGCAGAGCCTCCAGGTAGAAGCAGAGGTGCCTGAAAGACAGGACGGCACACCTCAGAGAGACTGGATGGGCATACGAGGAGGAACACTGCAAACTCTGCACCAGAACCAAACTCTTGCCCCTAGAACTCCAAAATAACGTGGCAGGAGGCTGATTCAGTGAGAAGGGAATGCAGGCATCACCTGCAGACTGAACAAGGGAGCAGCCAGGACAGGTGGCCAGCTGGCCTGAGCGAGCTGCTTCTGCTGCAGTGTGGACTCCCAAGTCAGAGTGCCCTCACCTAGTATCCCTCCTTCTGGACCTCAGGTCAGAGCCACCAGCACATCTACCTGGATATTACATTTGGCGTTCTTTAAAACAGCAAACTATGAGCCTTTCTGAGATGATTTAAAGAAGCAGAGTCTACCATATTGCCACTTGTAGGATGGTCTCCTTCATTTAGACCTCGGTTCACTAATTGTTAAGCCATTTTCCAAAAGCACAGCTCCATTGGTGCTGTCAGAACACAAGGTGTGTGAGAGCTGTCCAGGTATCTGCATGTGCTGGGTTGCTTTTTTCTGCTCCGTGGACGCTGGCTTTCTGCCAGTCAAACCTGGTTGCACCATTTCGTTACTAGTCCCTGAAAAAATATCAAGAGCCTGGCCTAGCAGAACCTTGTGGCTACTTGGATTCACCACTGACAAACACTTTTGCCCAGATAGAAACACCATTTTGCATGCTGCAATTTATCAAAGTAGACATTTTCTTATATTATACCATAACTGTTTAAAAAGAAACACACAGGCACACATACATAAACATTCCCACACGTAGAATGGTTCTTCCTAAAAGTACTTTTTGGCCTGCATTTAAAAATGAAAGTTCTTCCTGAAAGCCAGAATTTTAACGGGGAAAATATTGCCTTTGTCCATTCATTCTTAATGCTCTGTCCTTGGATGTGAAGCTTTCCTGGCACTGAGTGACATGACCCCCTCACCAGTCGTCAGGTGAGTGGGAAGTCCAGGTGAGCAGATGACAGAAAAACATTAAAATCCAACATGAAACCGTTGCTGATGTAACTCTTGCCAGCAGTTAGATGTGGTTGGTTGCTTGCCGAAGTGCAAGGCCTTTCGGGACTTGGGTTGGCAGATCCCTTTGTCACCAGGCTTTTCCCTCCCTCCGCCCTGCTCCAGCAAAGCCACACGAACCCAAACTCTATCAGGGGATAGGATTCATTATTGCACTTTCAAAGACAGGGCCAGAGACACTGTGAGATCATCTTAAGTGATTCTGGAAATAAGTTGCGGACATGAGACGAATCCTGTACCTTCCAGCTCTCTTGGGTTTAGGATTAGTACATCAGTTGTGTGTGAGTGATGCGTTAGAGCCAGTAGTTGTACCTCAGAAGAGTGGAAAGAGAATTTGAGCCCTAAGAGAAAACTGAGATAGAATGAAGCCATAGAACCCCAGAGCAGGGGAGCACCTTGCCAATCTAGTGCAACACTTTTATTTCTTGGCTAGAGAGAACAAGAGGCTTCCCAAGGATGTGAATTTTCTTAGCATCACAAAGGATTAGATCCGAAATGTGTCTCCATGGAACCCGGTGACAGGCCACCTTTTATTTGAACATTTACTTGACTAGCTTCTGCAAGCTCTCCTTGAGGCCTTCAAAGAAATCAAAACAAGAAGAAGGAATAGTTCTCTGTTTCAAAGGGCATGTGCGGTTTAATACTTTGACCTGTTCTATGTGGAGTCTTATAGTTTGATGCCCGTGGAGTTTATTCTGCTCAGGACATTTGCCTTGTGTATTTAATTTTGATTTCCATGATTATACTTCTTTATTCTGTGCAAAAAACAGAAGGTGCAAGGTGTCTTGGCCTTGATAATTTTAGACCAAAGTGCCAAGGTTGAACCCACACGACTCCAAGTGGTATATCCTTCTGCGGAACAGAGAATTCACCTTGTAAAGGATGAATGTGCACAGATGGGTCTTCCTGACTCCCAGTTTTAGGATTCCTCTTTATGGTTAGTGCAAAAGTGAATTCCCTTGGCTGAGAGCTTCAATAGAATGAGCTTTTAAGATGGCTTAGTTGGTCTAATGAGTCGATATCTTGAATTTCAACCCCAAATATATGGGTGCCATGGTGTTCTCAAAGTTGGGTGGCAAGTTCTTCAGTCCCTGATGTCTACCCCAAAGCCACCAATTAAACCCATGTTCTAATAGGAACAGTGAAGGAAAGTGGCCCTTCTCCCAAGTCCTTCCTATAGGGACCCTAGGGATAGCTCTGTTGGGCACAAAATAACAATTCTGACTCTGCCCCACACAATACACATTTCCCTTATTTATAACGGTGATCATGAAAATTTATCAAGGTATGGTTCAAGGGGAAAAAAAGGCATTCCAAGTAAGCATGTCTTTAATCATGTAGGTGATGGCCCTGTCACTCCCATAAAGGGAAAATTTGGAGCCAGCTTGTCGGCATCCTTCCCATGACACGAATCAAAGTTGCATTTGTGTCCATCAGAGTAGGGACTTTGAGCTGGAGAGATATCACCCATGAGCTCCGGGGAAGGCACTGGTTTGACACAATGATGTCGAAAATCGAGAGCGCTCAGTGTGGAATGCGCCGGTGAGGACGGCAGGATTAACTGTCAGTGTGAAGAGAGGATGGGTGTGCCGGCTGAGGAGAGGTGCTGAGGCATGGAGGCGGCCCTGCCCTAGCTCCCCTGAGGACACCAGTGGGCTGGAGAGCAGCCAGAACTCTTCTAGATCTGGCTGTTCAATGGAATGGAGATTGAGCATCTGAGGAACTTCACAGGCGAATTACATTTACTACCCAGTTGACTGTGGGAGCCCGTCTGGGAAATTTGGAAGCTGATCCCATGTGTTGCCTAATTCTCCTTTGATAATAAACTTTTTTGGGGTTCCCTTATACTTGGAATACAAATGTTGGGTATTTCCACTAGGAGTGATTCGATGGGCTCCAATGTGAATTTGAAAAGAAAGTCTAGAAATGGTAGGAAGTGGTATGCTCTTCATTGCCATCATCATGCTCTGATAGAAACGCGTGCATCTGCATATTTTTAAGACATTTCACCAGATGCACCCACAGGGCAGTGTCAAAGCAGTTGCCAGAGTGTTTTATTTGGAAAGGACAACTAAAGATTATTTCATATAAATCCTTTGTTTAACATGCAACTTACATCTTCTTAGCTGTGTCAGCCTGGGGATTAAAAGAAAGGGTCCATTAAAAGCACAGAAGAGTAGTTGACTATCTTTGTCTCCCCAGCTTTGCTGAGGGTTTCCTCTCAGTGTCTCCTGTCCCTTGCTGAAAGTCCTGGGTGGGGCTAGGGGAGCTCATGGTGTGTCCATCTCGGTAGCATGGGAACATCTTTTTCCTGCTTTCTTGACCCCAAGCCAGGCCTCCAGTAGCACCAGAGCTGCCAAACATGCTGCGCAAGTTGTCAATGCCACTGCAAAACTTCCATGATGTTCCTGATGGGTGATGCTCGCTTTGGCTATTTTCCTGTCTAGACACAGACCCACTCTGCTTAGACTCCAGCATCTCTGCTCCAGTGGGCTCCACCTCATGGCAGGCAGAGAACTTTTTACCGTCAGACTTGTCCTCTTTGCTACTGCACTCATTATGGAGCACAGCAGCCCCGTGGCCCCAATACCTTCCTTCATAGCCATGTACCGTTTAGTAATACATTATTTTTATTTTTTGTGTTGGAGTCTTACTCTGTTGCCCCGCTGGAGTGCAGTGGCACACTCACGGCCACTGCAACCTTGGCCTGTTGGGTTCAGGTGATCTTTCCGCCTCAGCCTTCCAAGGAGCTGGAACTACAGGCATGAGCCACCACGCCCGGCTAAGTTTTTGATTCATTGTAGAGATGAGGTCTCGCCAAGTTGCCTGGGTTGGTCTCGAACCCCTGGTCTCAGGCAATCCTCTTGTCTTGGCCTCTCAAAGTGCTGGGATGACAGGTTTGAGCCACCGCGCCTGGCCCGTTATGCTTTGTTTTAAGCCTTCGCCCTAAAGACCTGGAAATGAGGCCATGGGGGCTTGCTCATGAGCCACAAATATTGTACTCAGTGCAGAATAACCTCACCTCTTTGACGCTGAGCCAGATGTCTTCAGACTTGCATCCTTTAATTACAATCGCGTGTCCCTTGACAATGAAGATACATTCTGAAAAATATATCGTGAGCCGCAACTGTCGACGTACCCAAACCTAGAAGGAATAGTCAATTACACACCTAGGCAATATGTACAGCCTCTTGTTCCTAGGCTGCAAACCTGTACAGCAGGGGTGTCCAACCTTTTGGCTTCTCCAGGCTGTATCGAGGAAAGAGGAATTGTCTTGATCTGCACATAAATCGTATAATATAGCTAGCATATATACATAATAAGACTGCTATTTTTTAATATTCTGTATTGTACAGTTCAGAAAAATGGGAACAATGTAAAGCTACTGAGAAATTTGACTTTGTTTTTGTAAAATGAATCTGTCAATGTCTGGTTGGACGGACATGGTTGCGACTCTTAGCGAGTTCTCAAGGTGCTTGTCGGAAATGTTTGTTTAAATTTGCTCTTCGTGTGATTCATAATGGAAAACAGCTGCTTGCAAATGTATGTGTTGCCAAAAAGTGATGTCACAAATAAAGGGTGATTGTGAGGTAAAGGGATTTTTAGTAAAGAGACATGGCCAATTTTTTTTCAGTTGAATGTATGATTGCAATTCTCTGCATTCCATTTGAAAATTTGCGGGTAGAATATGAATGTCAACTGAAAACGGTGCAACAAATATAGCAATATAGTGATTGTTTGGTCAAAAATCTTGAAATCTGTTTTCAAATTCCCGTGTTAAGACAGAAAGCGAAGATGCATATTTTTGACCGTTCACAAGACTTGCGTTTAGCCAGTGTAACAAAATATGTTCAACTATTCTCCATAATTTGAGCGTAAGATAATTTAAGTTTCATGTTAGGTGCAGGGATGCTTTGGAGCTTTGAAAATGGCACTACACATGGGGACACAAAGAAAGTAAACCCTCAAAAGCACGTGATGTGAAAAAATTTTGTGTGGCTGCTTTCCAAGCTGTCCTGTCCTGTATGTGGCCCGAGGGCAGTGGGTTGGACATGCATATTGTATAGAATGTTACTGCACTGAGTACTGTACTTAGCTGTAACACGATGGTATTTGTGTATCTAAACATATCGAAACATGGCAAAAGGTACAGTAAACGTACAGTATTGTCTCAGATGCCATTATGCAGCACATTTCTGTATTTTCCTCAAAGGCTTCTTGTTTCGCGCAAAGAGACACCCAATAGGTGATCTCTTCCATGTCCTGCAGGTATCACCTGATGGCTGAGTGCCGGGAGGAACATAACCTAGGTCTTTGAATTGGAAATCCTGTTACATACAGATGAATAAACTAAGAACTTGAGAAATAAAATAGATTGTTGAAAATTCCATGAATGGTTGAGACTGAGTAGCACCTAGGAGAGCGTTCTCTCCCTCTGTCACACTCAAATCGTCACTATGCATGCTTCTGTTCCCTTCAGCTGTGGGATTAACGTAGCTGAAAGCCTATTGAGCATTTTCCCCTTCATTTGGCTGCTACTGGACACTTGGAAAAGATAATGTAATTATCCACATAGCTACGTGGGCATAAAGTAGAGAATAGTGCTCATAATTTCTCTTAACCAGGGACATTCATTCAATTTTTATATAAATGAGGAAAGGAGGAAGAACTTTGAGGACTGAGATAATGAAGGAATACAAATGAGGTGAAGGTGGACTGCAGATTTAGTTCAGGTGGAAGCAATTCTTCAGTTGGCAAAGATATCAGATGCTGTCTATCTATCTATCTATCTACCGACCTACCTATCTATCTACCTACCTATCATCTATATATCTATGTATCTATTATCTATCTTTCTATTATCTTTCTTTGTCTGCTTTATATTTATCATCATATATTTGTTATCTATTTATCATCTATATACGTATTTTCTGTTCTCTATCATGTCTATCTAATATTTGCCATATATCCTTAGAACACGTATATACATATAGAGTTCTTTTTAAAAAATAAACATTTATTGAGTGCCTACCTTGAGCCGAGAATTGTACTAGCCATATTTATGAATCTTAGTTACATCTCATAACAACTCTCTGACAGGTTTAATTCGTCATTTTACAGTTGACAATTTTGAGACCTAGAGTTTATACACATGGTAGTTGTTCTAGGCTTACCGGATCTTAGCAAGACAACCATTAATTGACTCTAGCTATTTGTATAGCAGACAACAGAACACCTTATGAAGACTATGAAACTTATGTTTGGTTAGGAATACAATAAAAAACAATATGATGCAGTCTAAGTGCTTATAAAATTACACAGCTTCACAGATCTGTAATAATAGTAGACTTTGAAGTTCTGTAGGTTTGGATTGAAATAACGATCAGTATTACTTGGTGATCTCAGGTTGGTTGCCGAATTCCCATTTACTCACTGGTAAAATGGGAATATTGATGATTGTCTTGAGGAGTTGTTGTAAGCACTTGAGATGGTACATGTGAAGTTGTCAATACAATGCCCGGCATATGGTACTGATAAAAAGAACTGCCCTTTATTCAGTGCTTACCGTGTGCCAGATACTGTGCTAACCAATTAAACAGGGTTTATTTTATTTAGTTCTCTGACAGTCCTTTTACCTCGGTCCTGATAAAACCACCCTTTTGCATACAAACTTCCCAAGTCAACAGCCCTTGCCTGCTTCAGATGAGAGTTGAGCAGTTAGTCTGATTCCAGAACTCATGCTGTCACCTGGTACAGCCCAAGCGCTTATCCTACCGTAAGAGCAGCTAGCAGAGGGATCAAATTAATGCTCTTAGTTGCTGAGATCACACACGACTTTCTTCAATGACATCATTTTTGTTATAACAACATTTTTTGAAGGAGCTGCATTGGCAGTTTGTCATCCAACCGAAGCAGTTTTATGTCAGAAACATTATTGTCGACTTCTGGGTGCCATGATTCTAAGGTGACCCTTGGTTGCATTTTGTTTTGTTTTGAAGTGTCTTGAAGAGGCTGGTATAGAAGTGGTTCTCGGACTTCTTTTAAATACGGTCCTGCCTCTGCCTTTACTGCTGTTAATTCTCAGGGTGGTGTTATTTATGACTGCACAAGAGGGCATTGGATCTGAGCCAAGAGAAGTTATTGAGACCTTCTGTCACTCTCCTGCCAAAATGTAATCATACAGTAGATCCTTGTTAGGGCATGACTCATCTGCAGATTTGGATATATTGCTGGTCAATCTAAGTCTTCCAAACATAACAAGGATACCTGCCAAAATCTTAAATAACGTGATTAGTCTATGATACAGGTATTAGTCCTATTTCTTGGGACTTGAGTTATAAAGTATGAGGTGTAATAACTCTATGTTGCTTGGCTAGACTTTGTTGCACTATAACGATTTAAAACATACACTGACACATGCCTTGAGCTAAACAAGGCAGGGGGAAAGGAATGGATTTAATTTCCCCTTTCCTCTTAACTTTTATGGATGGTTACCTGGAACTTATATAGTCTGTGCAAGGGGGTGTATATAGTAGTTAATTATTTATTCAACAAATACTCATTAAAAGTCCCATATGTACCAGATCATGTCCTGGAGACTGGGGAAACAGTAGTGAGCAAAACAAACAGAGTTTGGTCTCACGGAACGTTTAATTTAGAAGGGGAAAGAGTATTGCCTCAAAAACAAGAACTATGAATTATAGCAATTGTAGTGGCTGAAGAATGTTGCAAAGTTGTTTGATAGGCAATCAGTCACCTTCTGGAGAGTCAGGCCACTTCTTTCAGGAAATGATGCTTGAACTGGATTCCTGAGTTCAGAGAGTTGAGTAGATATCAGCTAATGGAGAGGCGGGAAAGGCAGGAAAGCGTTCTACCATTCTAGGTAAAAGAAACAAGGAATGGAAGGAGCCTGGTGGACATCTAGGAACTAAACGAGGCTCTGTGTAAGGGCAGAGGGAACATGGGAAGAGTGCAGTCCAGTGAAACTGAGGGGAAGCCGAGTCTAGCAAGCTATTGTTGGATACGGTAAGGACAGTCTTTTAAAAATTTAGGAGACCAGTGGAAAAACATTGGAGAAAATTTTCGCGTGAATATTGATGCTGACATTTTTTTAGAAATAGAAAATACTCCTGTGTTTAGAAATAAGTCACCTTTCAAACAGCCCAGCTTTATTGAAAATGAAAAGTAAAAATCTTCGTTCTTGCTCTTTCTTCTCATTCCATTCTTCGGAAGCATTTGTTATTGCTTGATATTTTTCAGTATTGCTGGAAGTTATCTTCATGAGTTCAAATGACATCCTTTGATTTGTCTATTTGCTCCTACCAGGAAAGCTGGCCTGAAAGTGGAGGTGGGGTTCTCTCCTTCCTCCCCACCAAGTTTGGGTGTTGGGTTTAAAATTTTGATTTTTTTTAATAATGTTGAGTTAGAAATTTAAATATGGCTTTGGCTTCTGTAGCTTTCTAGTAAGACTTAACGTCGGCTAAAAGGATTCCTTCTGGTTTATTCTTTTATTTCAGGATTGAGCTATCCTAGGGCCTTTACATTGGAGGAAAAGTGTTCCTATATCATTGAAAAACATCTTTCTGGGATTTTAATAGAAATTGCATTTGACACTTACTTTTTTGAGACTTCCAATCTATGAACAAGGTATGTGTCTCTGCTTCTTTAGATATGTTTTTGTGTGTGTGTCCTTGCAAATGAGATATACTTGTAAGTGTTGTTTTATAAAATTATTTTTATTTACATGCACCTACATATTTACCATTATTTCAGTGGTAATAATGACTATCCATATGAGAACAAACCAAGGCTGTCTATTCAAAACTTGCTAAAGCAAGCGTCAGCCATCATCTCTTAAGTTTGGCAGATACTCAGAGGCAGGCAGGGGAGTGGGAAAGTTTTACAGTGAAAAGAGGGAAGATCGGGGTATTTCTGATTGCAGTTGGTGTGGGAAGCTGCAGGTGGGATAATGAGAAACGGGCTACCTTATAGAATTGATTTGGGGAACATATTTGGATTTCTTTACCTGGCCCTGAGTTGGGAGCGAGTGTGGGATTGGGGGACAAGTTGGTTCTGGGCGATTGTAGTGGCTGTTTGGTTTCTAGAGCTGGTTTTTGAAGAAATTGCAGGTCCAGCCGTGATCAATTTGTGTATTTGGTCTCTCATTTTATTTCTTTTATTGTTGTTGTTGCATCTTAAAACTTTCCTGTAGAGTCATTCTTTTTCTTCTTAAAGAGCATTCTTTAATAGCTCATTTTGTAAATGTCTCTTGGCAATTTAAAAAATTGTTGTTTTTCAGTCTGAAAAATGTCATCATTTCACCTTAATTCATGAATGAATATGCATTATTTCCATTTGCTTCTGTGTTGAATTTGCTCTTACTTTTTTAGTTTCTTTCTTTTTGTTTTTTTTGAGTTGGAGTCTCACTCTGTCGCCCAGACTGGAGTGCAGTGGCCGCTCGGGCCACCACAGCCTCGACCTGCTGGGCTCCGGCGATCCTTCCGCTCAGCCTTCCAAGTAGCTGGAACTACAGGTGCGTGCTATCACACCCGGCTAATTTTTTGATTTATTTTAGCAATGAGGTCTTACCAAGTTGCCCAGGCGGATCTCGAACCCGCGGGCTCAGGCAATCCACTCACCTCAGCCTCCCAAAGAGCGGGATTACAGGCTGAACCACCCAGCCTGGCTCTTTTTTAGTTTCTTAAATTAGAAACTTATGTCATTGATGAAAAACCTTTCTTCTCTTCCAACATAAATATTAAATGCTTTAAATTTACCTGTCTGCCCTGTTGCATCTGCATCTTCACACATTTTATTTAATATGTTGAATATTTATTGTCATTCAGTTCAAAATGTTCCCTAATTTCCCTTACGATTTTTTCTGTAGCTCATTGATTATTTTTGTGTTGTTGAATTTTCAAATATTGTGGATATTTTAGATATTGTTCATGTATTAATTTTTAGTTTAATTACTTGGGATCAAGTTTCAAACTACTGGAATGGTTTATTTTTGTGAAGATTCCACACGCTGTTGGAAAGAATTTGTGTTCTGCTGTTGTTGGCTAGCGTGTTCTATAAATGTCAATTAAGTCAGATGAGCTCGTTATGTTGCTCAAGGTAAACATCTCTACTGAATTTCTGCCACTTTGTCCTATCAATTACTGAAGGAAGAGTGTTGAAATCTTCGCTGATAATTGTGGATTTATGTCTTTCATCTTTCACTGCTACTACTTGTTCCTTCATGTCTTTTGAACTGTGTTATAAGGTCCATCATGCACTTTTAGGACCATTAATGCTCATGGTGATTAATGCCTTCATTGTATTAAGAAGACCCTTTTTTGTTTATTTCTTTCGACTGATAGCTGTTTAATCTATCTTTTTGTTTTGTATTCTTTTAATTATATGAAGTATCATTTAATTGTATAAAGTATCAACTAGGTTCTTGCGTTTTTATCCAATCTGAAAATATCTACCTTTTAAGTTAGGTTTTCAGATCTTACACATTTAACACATTTGGGGTTTATAATTTGAGTTAATATGCCATATTGCTATTTTCTTTCTATTCCTGTCATTTGTTCAATTTTCACAATTTTGCATCAACATGTGCTGCGAACCTCAATGTCTGTTATTATTTTTAATGTAATGGTCAATTACACCTTAAGGAGATAAAAAATTACATAAAAGTGTTTTTTAAAAATTTTCTCCCATAATTATACTTTCTTTTCATCTGCCATTGTTTTCTTTTTGCTTGTGGAACTTCCTTTAACATTTCCTGTCATGCAGGTGTGCTGGCAATTAATTTTTTTTTTCAGATTTTGTTTCCTGAAAAAGTCTTTATTTCATCTACTTTTTTAGAATGACATTTGTGTTGTGCAAGGAATTCTATATTCACAACATTTTTTCTTTTCAGTCCCTTAAAATGCCTTTGCTTTTATTAGTTAAAGAGAAATAAACATCTATATCGTTGTTATTTTGATTATTCCTAATATAGCAAACTAATGCTGATCTTAACAAATGCAGCAGACATGTTATTGAAATAGTGAACCAAGCAATTCAGTTAGATAAAAGAGTGACAAAATTGAAAACTAATGGAAGAAAGAACTCAGAAATCTCCATAATTTGATATCTTGTAACTTTTAAGAACAGATATAGAAAATCATATGAACAACCCACTCAAAAGGATGCAGGAGTATCCTCAGGAAGCCAGTGGATACTGGACTGATTTTGGAGGTGGGGCAGTTCTGAGCAAAGCAAGTCACCCCTCCATGGAAGGAAATATAAGCCCACATTGATCCAAGAGGCCAGGGTGTGGGTAAGTTTTACGCAGACACCAGAACCTTTAAGTGATAACAACACTTGAGTTAAAACGTAAAATAGCTGGTCAGGCCCTAAGGTCTTTGTGAACTGATGGGCAGTGGCCAAGAGATTATTATTGATAATTAAGAGAAGGAGAAAAGTGTGATACAGTTGTTGGAGTTATTTTATTTTGTTCTGTCTTCTTTTTCCTTTGTTCAGAAAACATGCACAAATCTGCAACATCCATAATCTACCAGCAGGAGCCTAAAAAAGGGAACAATGGCATTGTTGATCTCTTAATAGCAACTATATTTGAATAACTGATACTTGGATTTTCTCTTAACTTGCAAAATGAAGGATTGGGGGCAAATATTTGTCATTTTAAAAACAGAGAAATGTAGAATTTATTCCATTAATAAATGAAGTAGAATATTCTGTGTATATATTATATATGTGTGTATATATGTATGTGTATATACGTTGTCTGTTCATTCACACACATACACTTGTATATGAGTTTATACATGCACCAATAGATGAGGCAGAACCACACCTATGTGACCATATTTGTTTTCTCTGAGATTCTGTAGTAAGCTCTATTAAAAAGTCGAATGGATCTTTGATGCTTTTAAAAACAAAAATTAAAATTACATTTGGATTTTATTTTACCTGACACTTGTAGTGGGCAACCTCTATGGCAGTCCTTACCACCTTGTGTACTGGTGTTCGTGTCTTATGTCGCTTGTTCCCCTGGAGTGGGCGGGGATAAAGGGTGGGTCTGTGATACTTTCTAGCCAGAAGAATATGGCCAAGGTGATAGGCTGTTGCTACCACGATTACTACACAATAAGAGACTTCCTCTTGCTGGAGGACCATAGTGGGAGACCTACGTGGCAAAAGCTGAGGGCAGCCACTGGGAACTGAGCAAGGACAGTCTCCAGACAACAGACTGCAAGAAGCTGGGAGGAGAGCTACAGGGAAATAAACTCCTCCAACAACCTGGGTGAGCTTGGAAGCAAACGCTTCCCCAGCTGAGCATCCAGATGAGAACACGGTCTGACAAGCATCTTGGTTGCAGCTTTGTGAGAGCCCAAAGCAGAGAACCCAGCTAACCTGTGTTCAGACTCCTGATCCATGGACGCTGTGAGAAAATAAATGTGTGCTGTTTTCAGTGGCCAAGTCTGTGACAATTTCATATGCAGCAAGAGATCATGAATACAGGGCCAAAGTGCAACGTGAAGATTTCAAAATTTTGATTCTCTTGCTGCTTGCTCTTTTTGTACAAATAATTATAGTAGACTCCATCAGGCAAACATCCACGTAGATTTGAATTTTATACCATTACATGTTTTTTCCTTTTACTAAGTCGGTTCCTTCAGTAATTATTAGGGGAAAAATCTGCCCTTACATCATAAGGTGACCAAGGGAATAGTTTTACATGAATCACTGCTGGCATAGAGCTGCATTTTCAGTTCATCAGAAAGTGTTTTGGGGAGGAAACACCTAGCAGGGAGACTGTAGACGTTACCCATTTTTTCATGGATACATGGAGCTTTTTAAAAAATAGCTTTTATTTAGCTGTATTTGACATAATATAAAATTCATTCATCTAAAATGTGCCATTCAGTGATTTTTCGCAACATTATTGAATGCCGAAGCCATCGCCATAAATCAGTTTTAGAGCATTTCCTTCTCTCAACAAGATCCCTGATGATCTCTTGCAGGTGATCTCGGCTCTCACCTCCATCACCATCAGCCATGAGTCCACTTCCTGCCTCTAGAGGTTTTACTTCTGTGGATATTTCATATAAATGAAGTCTACCTTATGCCGTCTCTTGGATCTGGCTTCTTTCACTTCCCATAAATGTTTTTGAGGTTCATCAATCTGATGGCATGACTTGACAATCTTATTGTCAAGTAGTAGTTCATGGAAGGAATATAACACATTTTATTTAATCCTTCACCAACATGCTAAAGAGGAAAACTCATATTATTTATCTGAGATCATTTTTCTTTTCCAGTGTAGGCACTTTTAGGAGATTAGAATGACTAAGCACCACTTCAGCGGAATACCATGGATGCCAGTGTATTGTTTTTTTATTTTCATTCAGATCAAAATACCTTGATTCACTTTGCAGTTTTCTTTTCAATCATGTATTATTCAGAAGTCTATTGCTGAATTTTCAAAAATCTGCGGTTTCTCCAGATTGCTTTCTGTTATTATTCATCTAACACTATTGTGATCAGAGAGCGTGCTTTGTATGATTTCAGTCTTTTTATATTTATTAAGACTTGGTTTGTGGCATAAGTTATGGTCTGCACTGGGCAGTAGTCTGTGTGCACTTAAAAACGGTGTGTATTCTGCTGCTGTGGATGGCGGGTTCCACAGGTCTCTATTAGTCCAAGCTGGTTGACAGTGCTCTGTATCTTTGTCGACTGATGTTTTTCCCTGCATATGGGGCGTTGTTTCCCGTTTCTTTATGTGTCTTAAAGTATTTTGGTGAAGACTGAAATTTTAGGTAATATAATGTAACAACTCTGAAAATCAGAACTCTGTTCTCTCTTGCCACCCTGCAGGATTTGTATGATTGTTGCTGTCTTACTTTTATTTTTCTTTCCTGACTTTCCTGGAGTAAGTCGTAAAGCCTCTATTTCCCATTGTGTCTGACCATTGACGTATCTGTTCAGTTAACTTAGTTTTTCATGATCGGCCAGTGATTTCCTTAGATGTCTTGGGCCAGTAAGTATTCCACTACTTTCCAAGAGGCTGTGCATGTACACATGTGTGTATGTGTGTACGCATGCATGTGTATGCAGATGTGTGTGCACACATCTGTGTGTGTGTGTGTGTGTGTGTGTGTATTGAGTCCTACCTCAAATGCTCCAGCAGTTGACAATTCCACCTTAACCTCTTCTTTCTTGCTTAGAGTCTCAAGATCAACCAGAGGTAACCTAGGCCCTCTCAGAGTTTACTTGCGTGCTTTCTAGATCCACGGAAATGTGTGGGAATGTTTCAAAGGACCCTTTCACCGTTTTCTTCGGATCAACCTTTTAAATTTTTGGTTGGGTTCTTGTTTGCCTTAGGCAGCTGCCTTGTTAAGCAATTGCCCTGGGGATAGACCTTTTCAGGTCCGGAGCTTGAGCCAGATCAAACAACACAAAAGCTTACAGAATGTGGCTTTTCTAGGGCTACACAAGACAAGTCAAAACAGTGGCAATGCCTTGGGGGTAGGGATGTCTGCAGAGCTCTGGGCCAGGTCTGATCTCTCCCTGCTGCCAGGAGGCTGGCCTTCATAGCTGCTGACAGGCAGAGAATGGAGCTACTTAAAAATATCACAAACCTCACTGTTCTTACTAAGGTTCAGTCGTTTTTCTTGAATCCATGCTCTTCAGATCGCTGTACATCCTTGGTTTATTTTCAGAGTTCTGTCAAAATGATTTTGTGAAGTTCGCCTGTGATTTTGTTGCTTTTATATGGAAGCATATTTGTAGAAAACTTCATTCCTCAAAAAGTCCTGCTCTCATGTACCGTTTAACTGCAATCTCATGAACCATCACAATCTTACATTTCTCACCTGTTTTCCTACCAGCATACTTAAAATTTGTAAACTTCTTCCAAGCATTTCTATTCCACTTAGGATTCTTGCATGTTTGAAATGAGAGTCACACCTTTAAAACTACAAGTATGGAAATATCAAGAACTCTAACAAAAGGAGGAAACCTTCTTTAATACTGGGCAAATAAGTGTGGTCTGCAACATTCTAAGAAAAGACTACAGGGAATGAAAATAGGTAGGTGTGAAGTGAGAAGAAAATTGGGCAATTATAGGACGAACAATGCAAACGCAAACCGACTGATGTGAAGAAAATACAGTCCTACGTTGCTTAACAATGGGAATGCATTCTGAGAAATACGTGCTGAAGCCATGTGGTTGCCTGTGTGCAAATATCATAAAATGTACTGGCACAAATACAGATGGTTCCACCTCCTGCACACGTAGGTTATGTGGTTTAGCCTGTTGCTCCTAGGTTCCAAACGTGTAGAGCACGTGACTTTATTGAATTCTGTAGACAATTGCAGCACAATGGTAAGTATTTGGGGATCTAAATGTTTCTAAACACAGAAAAGATAATATTTTGCACGACTACCTTCTGACGGCTGCAACTTCAGTAGGCAGTAGTGACTTTTTCAGATCCCTGTCAGCCCTATGGGACCACTATTGTGTATGTGGTGTCCTATTGGCTCAAGCATTGTTACGCAATGCATGATTGTAAATCAATGAGAATTAGCTGATGGGAAATAAGAATGCGCCCTTGTAAAGCAATAGACCATCAGTCCCCAAATAAATTCAATGAACTGATGGAGGGAAAACAAAAATTGGAAAGAAGATAAAAAATTGAAGTGAAATTTTCTTGGAAGCAGATATCTTTTTTTTCCCTCTTTTAATTTTTATTTAAAATTGTGGGATACAATTCAGGGCTAGGTATGCAAATATTCACTGTGCATGAAATTTTTTCAGAGTCAAGAAAAAATAAAAGAAGAAAAGAAGAGGACTTTAAATATCCTTTTTAGGGAGGAACAAATCTGAATTTAAATAGAGGAGAAAATGGAGGGAGAAGGCGTTTCTTCACAGCTCTAAAGGTGGATTTGTGGGGTTGAACTAACTCACTTCCACCTGTACCTTGACTTCATCTTCAACCATTTTCCCGCACTTTCTCCTTCATAATTGGAGACTATGAGGGAGATTAATTGATGGCTAAATGTTTGAAATCCCGAAAGGCAAACATCACGAATACTATTGCTTTAAATGTCTATGAGATGATGCATCTTACATTTTTCCAAAATATAACCTCTATCACCGACATATCTTTGCAAATATGGAGGGCAGTAAGGGCGAGGTGGGTTAATAAGCTATGTAAGAGACAATAATGCATTGTCTACATCCAGGGTCCAGAGTTCAAGGATTTCTGTGTTTGCACATGCTTGACCTTCTCTCTAAAGCCCCGTTTTGTCCTAAGAGGACCTCCGGCTCAGGCTTCCAGACTATCCTGTGCCTGCTGTCGTGTAGAACAAGCAGCCTGCTTTATTTTACAGGGAAGCACTGCAATCTTTTGGGAACTGGAGCGAGAAAGAGTTTAACAAGGTATCCGTGCTTTGCCAGGCTGAGGGCTGAATTGTTACATCTGAAGGGCCAAATACCAGCTCTACCGGAATCCAGGGAGGTCAGGAAAACAAAGTTCCCACACTAAGAGGATAGCCACTCCCAACAGCAGAAAGAGGGTCCTTTAGTTTATGCGCAGCACATGGCCATGGCCTGTCACACACTGGAAGGTGTCAGAGAAAGGCTCAGTATCACCATTGCCGTGTATGTTTCCATGCCTGATCAGCACTGCAGGAAAGAGCCCAGGGGATGAACACACTGGATGTGCTGGTAATGACTGTGACTTCTGCAGGAATGTGGCTGGGGTGTCAATTTCAAGTACCACATTTGCCGTGTTTGATACATCCTATAATTTACCGTATTTGATACATCTTATAACTGTGTGTGAGCAGTTTACAGAGAGTCTACTCTTTCTCACTCCAGGTCCCAAAAGATTTCAGTCCTTCCCTGTAACATGCTAGGTGTTGCTGAAACATTGTTTCGTTGCTATCCTCAAGCGGATCTGAAGAAACAGATAATATTTTGCTGTGATGCTTCAGTTCCGATCATCTTGTGGGAGACACTTGTCTGCACTAGAGCCTATGGCAGTACAATTCATTTTGATATTTTGACTCTTGGTACACAATTTTCACGTGGAGTCAAAAGTCCTAGGTGACTTTCCAAACTATACAGACTCCAATTACCTTGCTATTAAAATGGTGACTTTTTGGTGTACGCAGTAATAATGCAATGGTCCAACAAGCACCTCTTTGGGATAACATGGAGCTAATTGGCAGGTGAGGCTGTCTAACTCCTTAGTTTCTTTTTGTCTCTAATGGCACTCTCTGCAAACACTTAGATATTTATTATTTTATGTGATTTCTCATAGCATTTTGAGCTTCTTTACTTTTGTAAAAAATAGATCTCTTTATTTTAAAAAATAATTCAGTATTCTCAAGAACCAAGTCAATGATCTGGGAATATACTTACGTTGTCTTTTATAATTAGCTCAGTAGCACAATAATCAATCATTATGCTATCATAATTTTCTGAATTTAATTATTAAGAATTATCCCACAAAAACAGTGCTACCTCTCTATACAGGTTCTTTTTGAGCATGAAGACTTATACATTTTTTTAAAGGATAGTTTCAGAAAATTGACTGCTTTTCCCGATACTCTATAGCTTTGGTCAAGACACTTACAATTGTTTCGTTGACCAATCCCTTCTCATTTCCCACCCTAGATCTTTTCTCCACGCCTCCCTAAACCCTACCGAGCTAGCCCATGCAGGACACTTCCCACACTTCCGATGGGCCAGGTTGGAGTCTCCAGATAGGAGGGCAGGAAAAAGATCAGGGTGTCTCCTTTCCTTGGCTGCTTCACAATCATGCCTCTCGCCAGGAAGAAAGAGCTGTTGGGCTGCCCCCCTCTAGAATCCAACCTCCCACGGAGTTCCAGAATCTCTCTTTTTGCCCCTTGGTCCTTCAGCCCCACAGGTGGTGACAACTTCCTGCCCTTGGTAATCTCTTTGTGACTTACCGTCTCATTTTTTGCTCCTTTACTCTGTCCATAACTCTGTGAGTAGTCCCTACTTTTAAGAATTTCATTTGACCACTAGGTGCAGAATCTGTTGTCTGTCAGGACCCTTTTTCATTCTCATCCTCATCTCTTGCTACCCAGCTAAAATGTCCTTGGAAGCCAGGGAGTATGTCTCATTCAACATAGACTAAATCATGCTGCAATCAGGAAAAACAAATCAGAAAACACGAAATATTGCTAGTTCAAATTACAGAGGCCATTCCTTGCTTATGTTAAATACTAACTTTGAGACTGCGTTTGAAGGGGGAGGAACATCTGCTCTCTGTAGACACTCGGGGTTCCAGTTGCCGTGGCAGAGAGAAAGGAAGATTTGACTTGCCATTTGTGATGAGATATTCTGGTTTGAGAGTGACACACACCAGTGCGCTTCACAGCCGTTTGGTCGTAGAACGAATCACCGACCAGAGGAGGGGCAGGAGATTCCATGCTCTCGTTTTCCCTAAGGGCTGACATCCGGGGGTGTTTGACAAGTGGCAGTAATCACTACCAAGTCTGTCGTGCTGCACACATTCAGTGCTCTTTCCACAGGCAAGATGTCCTCACATTTTCCTAAGGGGGCCAGCCTCCTGGCAGGGACTGTGCTCGAAGCCAAGGCTGTCTGCAGGGTGCAGGGAAATTCTCCCCAGCAGGGCTTCTGTCTTGATCTACAGACCCATGAACTGCCCCTTGAAGCACCTGTAATATAATAGTGGAAAGGGGCTGAAAAAAACGACAGTAATCACCCGCCCCATTTGAGAAAGAAAGAATGAGGGACAGAACAGTCGCTGGGATTCTAAGTTCTCCCTGGGCATTTTGGGAGTCCCCTGATCAGAAGGTGGGACTGTTCCTTGGCCCTACCGTATTTTTTCTTCCTACTGTGCCCTGATCTTCATGGTCCCCGATCCTACCCTGAAATCATCTTCCTTTTCCATATGCTGCTTGGCTGCACTTGACGTGAACACTGGCACATGTTTCCTGCTTGGGGGCTGAGGGATCGAGTAGTTTCTTGAGCTACTTCTGTCCCATAAAATGTTATGCACACTTGGTTCTTTGGGTTCTTGTATAGTCACAGTCTCTTTTATTCCTGGGTGATGTTTCCTTTGAGCGGTAAAACTCTCAGATACGTCGGTGGCTTTTAATATAATTGTTTCCTTACGTATGGGTGGCAACAATACATTCGCTTTTTTTTCTAGATGTGCCTCGCTAATTTGCTATCTTTCTCTGCTTTCTGAGTTCCATGTCCTTCTTTCTCGACTTTAATACTGGACTTTGAAGCTGAGCTGCACAATACGTCCTATTTCTCTGGTCATTTTGTACATTTGAGATGCATTGGATGACAACATTTTAATTGGTCATTGCTCTAAAACACCTCAGTCCACTCTGATATTGTGACAATGCCTGTGGCTCCTGTACACTGACATTTAAAAAAACATTGTTCGTAAAATGTTTCACAAGCTGAATTTATTGGATGGTACAGGCTAATATCTTTGGCAGAGTACATCACAGACAATGCATGGTCCTCCAACTGCATCAACTCAGGAGGCACACCATGTCAGTTTGTTCCATTCACGCTACTGAGCTTGATCGCTTGATCCCTGGAAAATCATCTCACCATTTTAAAAACGAAGCTTCCACTTTGTAAATAATCCACCGGGGTACTTTGCTCAGGGAAGTCCATTCTTGATTAAAGGACACTAAAAATACCCTGTGGATGGTCTCACCTGTGCCTTACCCATCAGTGACTGGGATAATCCTGGCCACAGTGATAGCTCTCCTGTTGATGTCTCTTATACGTGCTGGCCCAAGGGCACATTCTTGTGGAGGGTAGGGATTCACAAAAGAAGGCTTACCTACACAAGTGTTTTTACAAGGCTCTACTTGGATTTAATTTGCTATGTCTCATTGGCTGGAGGAAAATCACATGACCAAGCCCAGAGTCAATGTGAAAAGGCACTTCCAAAGGTCACAGATACAGGGGAGGCTAAGCAAAATCGGGGCTATTACTGAGTTAGAAAGTAAATGTGAATGTAACATTGCAGGCAATTGTCAAATTCTCCTCTGTAGGGAGTAGTACATTTTTCATTCCCATCAGCGATTTATTAGAATATCTGTTTCTCTAGGGCCTCTTCCACAGTATATTTTGTCAAACTTTGGGTTTTTTCATCAGTCTGATATCTTAGGAATTGTATGCCAA
The DNA here is from genome assembly GCA_963574415.1 of Tarsius wallacei. Classification (NCBI taxonomy): domain Eukaryota; kingdom Metazoa; phylum Chordata; class Mammalia; order Primates; family Tarsiidae; genus Tarsius; species Tarsius wallacei. The sequence continues at coordinate 49,852 of CAUYQG010173106.1, forward strand.
TTATTAAAAATTGAATTTCACTTATGCAAAATAAAGGGCATTTAAAAAATAAGGTTACTTGCCATTTGTAGATTTTTTTTTCCCCCGTGAACTGACTTTTTATATCTCCAGCACCTTTAAAAAAATTGTATAGTTGGCTATCTATATGTTAGGAGTTAAACATTTTGCAATATACATTGTAAATATTTCCCTATATTTTATCTTTCTTCTTTTTTAACTTTGCTTATGATGTTTTATGTTTGGTTGCTTGCCTGTTTGTCATAATATTTTTATGAATAAAAATTAGAAGTATTTTTTTTTTTGCTTCAGGATTTTGATTAATAGAAAGTTATTTCATACGACCATGTTTCAAATAAATTAATAGATTTTGTTGTTGTTGTTAAAACTTGCATGGTTCCATTGTTCACATTTAAAGGACTAATCAATTTGGAATTTATCTTACTTTCTGGAATAACTGAATTCCATTTTTCTTTTTGATGTGATATACAGTTATTTTCTAAAGAACAGAAAATATCAATTAACTACCCAACTGAAATCCAGGGGAGCAAACATAATTTGCAAAAGTACATGGAGAAGCTGAAGCCAAAGAGTGATGCTGAAAACAAGAGATTTTGAAGGTAAAACAGGAGGCTGGCAATTCTATGAAAGCAACAAAATAAACTATAGTAAGTTGGTAGTTTACTAGCGAGAACCAGAGAAAGAGACAGATAAGAAAAGCCCTCTGAGGACTGGAATGAGCTTCAAAAAAACTGGCCAAGAAACTACCACTGCAAAGAAGCCTGAACTTAATTGGATAGGATTGTGGAATAATTTATCCCCCAGAGCATTGTTGAAAACAACACAGCAACCAGCCAGAAGTTAGTGGACACTAACCACTAGTGTGATGTCATCCAAAATAGTCAAATTAGCAGAGCTCACGGAAAAAGAAAGTCAAAGAGAGCCCTGATGGAAAGACTGTCTTTCCAAGGTCTTCCGCTGAGTGATGGCAGGTGCTGCACACTGTCATGGTAATAACAACCACCAAATAGTCCAGCTGAAGCCCTAACCATGGAATACACCAAATAAAAAAGCAAAGAGGAGTAGCACAAAGCCCAAACCAGACAAAGACAGCACAAGGGAAAAAAAACTGTTGATCAATCTCTCTTGAGACTATAGACACAAAAATCCTCAACCGCGTATTAGAAAAACACATCCGGCAACCTGCAAAAATGAAACATTGTGGCCAACCAACTAGGATTTATCTCAGGAATTCAAGTTGTTTTAACACTCAAATATCAATTAATATACTGTATCAAGCCGGACTTGGTGGCTCAGCCTGTAATCCCCCACCTTTGGGAGGCTGAGGTGAGTGGATAGCCTGAGCCCGCGGGTTTGAGACCCGCCTGGGCAACTTGGCGAGACCTCATCTCTACAATAAATCAAAAATCAGCCGGGCGTGGTAGCGCGCACCTGTAGTTCCAGCTACTTGGAAGGCTGAGGCGGAAGGATCGCCGGAGCCCAGCAGGTCGAGGCTGC
>CAUYQG010173107.1:0-30358 GCA_963574415.1 Tarsius wallacei
ATCTATCTGAGGATGGGGAGACACCTCTTATCAACAAGGGTACCTGAACGAAATATTTTTGTATGCCTAACCCCTAACTGTACCCCACAATAACATAATAAAATAAAATAAAATAATTAAAAAAAAAAAAAAAAAAAAGAAGGGATGCTGAATTTTATTCAACACTTTTTCAGCATCTAATGTTATAAACATGTGATTCCAGTTTTTACATCCATTGATGTATTTAACTACATTTATGGTCTTACAGATGTTGAGTCAGCCCTGCATCCTGGGGATGAATTTTGAGATGTATTGTTGGATCAAATTTGCTAAAATCTTGTTGAATATTTTTGCATCAATGTTCATCAGGGATGTTGGTCTGTAGCTCTCCTTTTTTGGATCTTTACCTGGTTTAGGTATCATTATGTTAGCTTCATCAAATTATTTGGAATGAGTTCTATTTTTCTAGATTGCTTGGAATACTTTCAATAAGATTGGTATCAGCTCCTCCTTGTATATTTTGCAGAACAATGCTGGAAAGCTATCTGGTCCAGGATCTTTTTTTTGTGGGTATTTATCTTATAATGGAGTTGATTTCCTGGGTTGTTATTGGTCTATTGAATATCTCAATTTCTTTTTGTTTCAACCTTGGGGGGGTTGTGTGATGTCAGAAAGTGTTCCATTTCATTTACGTTATGGAGCTTGTTTCCACACAGGTGTGCATAGCAATCTCTGATTTTTTTTTTCTATTTCTTCTGGGCCCATTTTGATTTGATCTTTTGCATTTCTTTTATTTGGGCTTTAACTTTATTATTCTTGGTTAGTCACACCAGGGGCATCAATGTTGTTTATCCTTTCAAAGAACTAGCTTTTTGTTTCATTGATTTCTTTCTATGATATGTTTGTCTTTTATGCCCTGTATTTGGGCTTTTACTATGGTGATCTGGATTCTTCTGCTGACATTAGATTTTGGTGGTCTTGTCTTTCCAGCTCCCTTAGGTGATTAGTTATGCTGTTAACTTGTGATCTTTTCATTTTCTTGCTGTGTGTTTGTAAAGAAAATAATTCCTCTCTCAGTACTGATTTCATGGCATCCCAGAGGTTTTGGTAAGATGTGCCTTTATTTTCATTTGTTTCCAGAAATCTTCTAATTTCTCCTTTGACTTCCCTGTTAACCCAGGAGTTGTTCAGCATCATGCTGTTTTGTGTCCATGTCTTTGTGAGTTTTGCAATAGCTTTGTTGGTGTTGATATTTATTTTTATTCCACTGTGATCTGAGAAGGTGCATGGCAGTATTTCAATCTTGTGAAATTTGTTTATGCTTGATTTACAGCTGAGGATATGGTTGATCTTGGAGTACGTTCCTGGTGGTGATGAGTGGCATGTATATTCTGTGGTTATTGGATGGAGCATTCTGTAGATATCTACAAAGTCCATTTGGTTAAGCATCAAGTTGGGGTTCCATACTCCTTGGTGATTTTTTGCCTTGATGATCTATCTAGGGTTGTCAGTGGGATATTTAAGCCCCCAGCTATGATAGTGTTATAGTCAATGTTTTCTTAGTTTACTTAGAAACTACTTTATAAAAGTTGGTGCTCCTGTGTTAGGTGCACATGTGTTCAGGATGGATGTTTCCTGTTGATAGATTGAACCTTTTATCATTATGTAGTGACCTCCATAGTTTTTAGAATTTTTGATAGCTTAAAGGATATTTTGTCTGATATTAAGATCACAACTCCTGCTTTCTTTTGTGTTCCATTCTCTTGAAAATTTGTTTTCCATCCTCTTACTTTGAGCCTGTGATAGTCCATTTTGGTGAGACAGCATATTTTTGCATCATGTATTTTTATCCAGTTTGCTATTCTATGTCTTTTCAGTGGTGCATTTAGTCCATTCATGTTCAGGCTAATTATTTATTTATTTATTTATTTTGAGTTGGAGTCTCACTCTGTCGCCCAGACTGGAGTGCAGTGGCCACTCCTGGCCACTGCAGCCTCGACCTGCTGGGCTCCGGCGATCCTTCCGCCTCAATCTTCCAAGTAGCCGGAACTACAGGCATGTGCTACCACGCCCGGCTAATTTTTTGATTTATTGTAGAGATGAGGTCTCGCCAAGTTGCCCAGGCGGGTCTCGAACCCGTGGGCTCAGGCAATCCCCTCACCTCAGTCTCCCAAGGTGCGGGATTACAGGCTTAGCCACCGAGCCCAGCTTCAGGCTAATTATTGAGATGTGAGAGCTTATCCCAGTCATGAGGTTCTTATAGGGTTTGTTGTTGTTTGCTGGTTTTCTTTTGATTTTTCAGTTGATATGTGTGTATGTTTTCAATCTATTTTCTGCATTCTTGGGAAGAGTGTGGTTGCTCTCTTTTTCCTTTTTTTCTGTGTTTAATATTTTCTTAAGCATTTCTAGTAGAGCTGGTCTGGAGGTGGTGTAAACACTTAGGGATTGAATGCCTGGGAAGGATTTGAATTCTCCATCGCTGGTGTAGCTTAACTTAGCTGGGTTGGAATTGTTTATCTTTGAGAACTTTGAAGATTGGACTCTGTTCTCTTCTAGCCTGAAGTGTTTTTGTAGATAAGTCTGCTGCTATTTTTTTTTTTAAGATGTAGGGTACAATTCAGGATTAGGTATACAAGTGACCATTGTACAGGAATAGTTTGAGCCTACCTTTGGTCCCCATTTTGGCCCCCATCCCTCCCCTGGCATTTTCTGGCTACCACCAGTCCCTTTCTTATAGTATTATGATAAATGTTCAGGGTCAAGTTATGAGTGAGAACATGTACTCAGTTCTTTGTTTCTGTGATAAGTCACTGAGGATTACAGATTCTAAACCCATCAGTCTACTGCTATTCTAATTGGTTTTCTTCAGTAAGTAGTCTGACCTTTCTTGCTACTCTTACGGTTTTTTCTTTTATACCTACTTTGAGTAAGTGAATTATTGTCTAGGAGTTGGTCTTCTCATTTGATGTCTTGCAGGGGTTCTCTGAATTTCTTATGTTTCAAAGGTCACATTTCTGAAGGGATGGGGCAAGTTTTCTTGGATAATTTCATGGAATGTTTGTTTCTGGGTGGTCTCTTTTTATCTATCTGCCTCAGGAATGCCAAGTAATCATAGGATTGATCTCTTGATATAATCACCCATTTCTTGGAGGCTTTGTTCTGTCTTTTTAAGCTCCTTTTCTATGTTTTTAACAGTTTCATTCACTCCATATTTTGGTCCTCAATTTCTGAGATACTTTCTTCTGCTTGGTTAATTCTGCTGTCAGTTTATTTATTTCGTTTACTGTATTCTTTATTGCCATCATCTCAGTTATCAATTCCTTCATTTTTTCCTCTTGTCTCTCCTCATTAATATCTTGATATTTAGGTTTGTGGTTTGAAACCAGTCATTCTGAGGGCTCTTCATTGTATTCTCAATTGCTGTTTTCCCAGGAGTCTGTGTGGGACCTGTGCTCTTCCTTTGATTCTTCTTAAGTTTGATGGCTTTCCTCCCCTTTTTTTCCCTTCTTTAATTCCATTGCTCAGTGATGTGTGGATAGCTTTCTCTTCTGTTTGTTCAATCCCTATTCTTCCTTATGTAGATCCTTTGGATTTGTTTAATTTTAAAGCTGGAGTGGGAATGGGTGGTTATGCTTTTTGCAGTTTTGAAATTTGATTAAGGTATGATGGGGAAGCTGTGGTTCAGAAGCTATCTGCAGGTCACAGAATCTGCCGACAGGTAGTGGGCTCCCTGAAACCCACTTCCCACCACCTTACAATCTATCCATGCAGTGGGAGTGTACGCATGCCCCTGGAAGAAAAATGAGATAGTAAAAGGAAAAATAATGGAGAAATGAAGAAAGGAGATGAAAGGACTATGGAGAGAGAGAGAGAGAGAGAGAGAGAGAGAGAGAGAGAGAGAGAGAGAGAGTCTGAAGGGGAAATAGGCATACCAACTAACAAACAAACAAAACAAAAAATACAAGCAAAGAAACATACAAACAAAATGAAACATGATGATGCACTTGCCCTCAAAAATACCCATACGCAAACAGAAAAACTAAAAACATCAAAAAAATAACAAAAACAAAACAAGTACTAAAATACAAATTAAAACAGAGAAAAAAAGAGCTCCCTTTGTGGCAGCTTCTGGAACTTCAGCTTCCTTTCTCAAGCACCAACACGGCTTCTGACTGTGGCTGTGGTAGGGAGTGGGCTCTGGTCTCCAGTCCCTCACCTTCACTCTTGGTGCAGGCCAATGGGGTTGCCCTTAGTATGGATCAGACTTGCCATGGACTGCTGTGGGAGGAGGGTGAATCAGATCCAGACTCATCCAACCCTTCCACTGCTGCTGCTGCTGACACCAAGGCCCCCACTCAGATCAGATGTGTCCAAGTCTGGTCCAGCATGGGGGTTGGGTGTCCACCTCTCCATGTCTGCTCCTGAATTTTCCTTTCTGGATCAGCAATGGTCAATCCAAGAGGGCTCCAGAGATTGCCTCTGGGTCCCAGATTGGAGACTGAACAGAGCTGGGTAGGCCAACACAGGTATCTTCCTGATCCTGGGACAGAGCACATGGCATCAGTGGTCATCTCCTCACTTGCAGTAAGGCTCAGCTCCAGATTTCCTCACCATGATCTTTCCATGGTCCCCTTTGCCAGCACCCAGCGCACTGCCATGGCTGGTGGCATGGGCCAGGTGCCAGGCACTGAAGAGCAGCTGGCCTCCACTGCCTTCTTCCAAGTGTCGTCAAGAATGGCTGATGATCCTACATGCCGGGAGCTCCAATCTCAAGGCAGTGGTGGGTTTCAGCTGCCTCTGGAGTGGAACCCAGTGTGCTTAATCCTGAGTATCCCCTCAGACGGACTTTCACTCACCCAGCTGCATTCACCCACTCATACAGATTGTCTTTATGGACACTCACCCTTGCATAGATTTTCACTCCTCCTCCAGTTCCATTACCATCTTGCCTCTCCCTCAAAATTTTCTAATCAGATTCAACTCAAGGAAGACTACACCAAGGCATATTATAACTAAACTATCAAAAATGAAAAACAAAGAGAAAATCTTTTTATTGTTAGAAAATGACAATATGTCCTTATCTAACAATAATTACCATGAATGTAAATAGACTAAGTTCTCCAATCAAAAGACACAGAGTGACTGAACAGACTTAAAAAAAGAACACGGATAGCCAAAACTATCCTCAGCAAAAAGAACAAAGTAGGAGGTATCACACTTCCAGACTTTAAATTTTACTACAAGCCTACATTAACCAAACATCCTGGTACTGGTATAAGAATAGACATATTGACCAATGGAACAGGACAGAAATTATGGAAGAAAAATCTCAATCTCTCAACCAACTCATCTTTGATAAAACCACCAATGACAACCACAGCATAAATAAACCTGTACTATATGGGAACACTCATACATTTATCAGTATATTTCTCAGCAGAAATTTTCCAAACCAAGAGAAAGGGAGATGATATATTTGGAGTGATGAAAGAAAAAAAAATTCTAACCAAGAATGCTTTTCCTGGAAAAGCAGTCCTTCGGAAATGAAGGAGAGTTAAACACCTTTCCAGATAAGCAGAAGAAGGAGTTCATCACCACTGGACCTGCTTTAAATGAAATGTTAGAGGGAGTTCTTCAATCTGAAACAAAAAGATAACAGGTTATTTTAAAGTGACATCACCTTAACTTTTATCACATACAAAAACTCTACACTTTTACATATATGTTCAAAAATAAAAGGATGCTACCTAGTAGCATGAAATATGAACATATTTCAAAAACAAAAGGATGCTAACTAATAGCATGAAATATGAACATATATGTAAAAATGTAGAGTATTTGTATGTGATAAAAGTTAAGATGGTGTCACTTAAAAATAATCTGTTATCCTCTTGTTTCAGCTTGAAGAGCTCCTTTTAGCATTTCATTAAAAGCAGGTCCAGTGATGATGAACTCCTTCATCTTCTGCTTGTCTGGAAAAGTATTTATCTCTCCTCCATTTCTGAAGGACTGCTTTTCCAGGAAAAGTATTCTTACTTAGAATTTTTTTTTCTTTCACCACTCCAAATATATCATCTCCCCGTCTCTTGGATGGATTCAGAGTCAATCATACTCAGTGATCTATCACAGAAACAAAGAACAGAGTACCATATGTTTTCACTCATAAGCGGACCTTGAACAATTATCATAATACTATAAGAAAGGGATTGGCAGTAATAGGAAACTGCCAGGGGAGAGGGGTAGGATTGGCAGTTGAGGAAAACTGCTAGGGGAGGAGTAGCACACCTCATCAACAAGGGTACCTGCATAATGAACATTTGTATATCTAACCCTGAATTGTACTCCACATCTTTAAAATAAAAAATTTAAAAAGAAATATGAACATTTAAAACTCACTGGTAAAAGTAAATATATATTCACATTGAGGATATTCTAGTAATATAAGTGTGGTACACAAATAACTTATAACTTTAGTATAAACATTAAAAAATAAAATTGTAAAGAATAACTATAGCTACTATAATTTGTTAATGGATACACTATGTAAAATGATGTATATTTTGACACCAAAATGTAAAAGGGGAAGAATAAAAGTGTAGCGTTTCTGTATGTAATAAAAGTTAAGATAATGCCATTTTAAAATAACCTTTTATAAATATAAGATCATTTATGTAACCCTTGTAATCACAATGCAAAATCATGCAGGAAATATGCAAAAAATAAAGAGAAAGGAATCAAAGCATACCACTACAGAAAATCATCTAATCACATAGAAAGACAACAGGAGAAGAAGAAAGGAACAAAAGATATCCAAAATAGTCAAAAAAACAAGAAAATGACAATATGTCCCTGTCTAACAATAATTGCCTTGAATATGAATAGACTAAATTCTCCAATCTAAAGACAAAGAGTGGCTGAATGGAATAAAAAAGAACACGAATAGTCAAAACATTCCTCAGCAAAAGGAAACAAGTGGGACGTATCACACTTCCAGACTTTAAACTTTACTACAAGACTACATTAACCAAACAGTCTGGTACTGGTACAGGAATATACATTGACCAATAGAACAGGACAGAGATTATGGAAGAAAAAACTTGATCTCTCAACAAACTCATCTTTGACAAAGCCACCAATAACAATCACTGGTGAAAGGAGACCATATTTAGCAGATGGTGCTGGGAAAACTGACTGACCGCACGCAGAAGAATGAAACTGGACCCCTACCTATCATCATATACAAAAATCATCTCTAAATCAATCAAAGACTTAAAAATAAAATCTCACATTATAAGAATTCTAGAAGAATATTTAGAAAACACTCTTATGTACATTGGAGTAGGCAATCAATTCTTGATAAAAATCCCCGAAAGCAAATGCCATAAAAGATAAGATAGACAAGTGGGACCTCATTAAACTGAAAAGCTTTTTCACAGCAAAAGAAAACAGAAAGAGAGTGGGGAGACACTCCCACAGAATGGGAAAAAAGTATTTGCTAATTATGTATCTGACAAAGGCCTAACATCAAGGATCCACAAGGAATTCAAATGAGCTGAAAGGAAAAAAAATGAACAATCCTATACAAAAAGTGGGCAAAGGACATAAATAGACACTTCTCAGAAGAATACATACGAGTCAACACATACATGAAAAAATGTTCAGCTTTACTAATTATCGAAGAAATGCAAATCAAAACCACAATGAGATATCACCTAAATCTTGTAAGGATGTCCTCATCAATAAATAAATAAATAAAATTTAAAAAAACACAGATACTGGTGAGGGTGTAGAGAAAAGGAAATGCTTCTACATTATTGGTAGGAGTGCAGATTCGTTCAACTTTTATGGAAAGCAGTGCCGTGATTCCTAAAAGAACTAAAATTTCCCTTCCATATGATCTAGCAATACCTCTCCTGGCAATATACTCAGAGGAACACAAATCATTCTATCAAAAAAGACACCTGCACATGCCTGTTTATAGTTGCACTATTCACAATAGCAAAAACTTGGAACCAACTCCACTGCCCATGAAAAGTGGACTTTATAAATAAAATGTGGTACATATACACAGTGGAGTATTATGCTGCCATAAAGGAAAACAAAATCATGGAATTTGAAGCAAGTTGGATGGAGTTGAAGGCCATCATACTTAGTGATCTACCACAGAAACAAAGAAATGAATATAAAATGTTCTCACGCATAAGTGGGACTTGAACATTAATCACATTTGCACAAGGGAAAGATCAGCAGTCAATGGACACTGCCAGAGGAGAGAGGGAGGGGGCATGTAACATCACAAAGGGTACCTGGTCCTAAACCAGGGGAAATGATGGACAGTTGGAGGTCCAAACTTTACCTGCACACAGTCTGCTTGTGTAGTTAATCCTGAATTGTACCCCACATATCTATAAAAACAAGCAAACAAACAAAAACAACAACAAAAAAACTAACTCTATATAAGAGCATAACATTCTGGAAACTGAAAGCAACATATTTGGTAGTGTGTCACTAGGAGTAATAGTGAGTGGTACCACTCTTATTTCCACTCTTTGATTCCTGGACCCATGAATACTGGCTATTGGTGAAATAGTACCATGTATTGGATAGTGATTCAGAGGACATACATTCTTCTGGAGAAGTTTGCCACAGTGCTTCTAGATATTTTGACCTAGCTGCTACAATAACTGAGCCTTCAAAAGGCATTCCACCATTTTATTCAGCCAATTACTTCAGGATGTTGGAATACATAATAAAGTAAGTGAATTTTATGAACATGAGACCAGTGCCACGCTTCTTTGGCTGTGCAGTGAGTTCCTTGATGAGAAACAATGTTATGTTTTATATCATGATATTGGATAAGGCATTCTGTAACTTCATGAATGGTAGTTTTTGGCAGAAGTATTACTTATAGGGACAGCAAATTTGCATTCAGAGTAAGCATTTATTTGAGTAAAGACAAAACTATGCCTCTTCCATGATGGAAATGATCCAATGAAATCAACATGCCATCAGGTAACTGGTGCCTCAAGAAATGGTGCCATATTGGGGGATCATTGTTAGTCCTTGCTGCTGTCATAAGTGATACCAAGCCGGGCTCGGTGGCTCAGCCTGTAATCCCGCGCCCTGGGAGGCTGAGGTGAGTGGATTGCCTGAGCCGGCGGGTTCGAGACCCGCCTGGGCAAGCGAGACCTCATCTCTACAATAAATCCAAAAATCAGCTGGGCGTGGTAGCGCGCGCCTGTAGTTCCAGCTACTCGGAAGGCTGAGGCGGAAGGATCGCTGGAGCCCAGCAGGTCAAGGCTGCGGTGGCCGGAAGCGGCCACTGCACTCTAGTCTGGGCGACAGAGTGAGACTCCAACTCAAAAAAAGAAAAAAAATAAGTGATACTAAGTGATAGCCATAGCCAATGTGGCCTTAGTGAGTGGAAATCCATGTTGCTATACCCATGCATAACCTACATTCCTACTATCATGGGCACATTTTTTATGAGCCAACTGGGTGATGACAGGGGTGGCTGGACTAAACAGCTGACTTGTATCCACAAAACAGTAATAAAGTATTCACTTGATTGTTAAAATCCAAATAACTGAGTTTAACCTTTGCTGAGCATTCACATGGGACACAAATATATTTACCTTTTTTTTTGCCCATTCAGAGAGATCTATCAACAAACGTCTCACAATATTCCATCAATATTCCTTCTAAGTCCCTGACTGTACAAATCATTAGCTACAACCTATGAATCAGTACATAATCACACAACTGATCATTTTTCCTTCCAAGAAAAGTGAAAAACCCGGGACACTGCTAGAAGTTCTTCTCACTGGAAAGGTTTTCTTTCATCAATGTCCTTCAGGGATATTCTAGAGAGGGCTATAGTGCTGCAGGTGTCCACTTTTGTGTGGTACCTACCTGTCATGCAGAACCATCTGTAAACTAAACTGGTGTCTTCTTTTCCTTTATTGATTAATTCTGGGAACTACTTATGAGGCCATAGGTGTGGGATAAGAGAGAGAATGCAATGTAAAAAGAGTATGAACCATGTATATTTGAAACTCTTCGTGTAATTCACTTGTGCCTTTAGGGTAGGTTTGGGCCTGATCATGTATATACCTCTTACATTTGATGACACAACTTTGATATACTTGCCCAACTTTATGGCCTGGCAGGTCAGGTAGCACCCAGTTCATTATGGTCAGCTCAGGTCATATGTAACTTGGTTCCCATGGTTAAATGTTCAGTAACTATTAAGGCCCTTTAGCAAACCAAGAGTTGCTTCCCTAAAAGAGAATAGATATCTAAGAATGATGGCAGGGCTTTGCTCCATAATACTAATGTACTATGCAGCAATTCATCTATAAAATCTGTCAAAAGCTCCAAAGTGCATCCTATATGCCTCTGACACATCAAGCACCATTGCATCAACTGGGCCATATGGATCAAGTAGCAAAGAATCTTGAATACTTTTCTAGACCTGTTTGGGAACCTTCTGAGAACTAACAGGTTTTGGGCGGTTACTCTGTAATGGAGCAGAGTAATAAACCCAAATGAGAAATATATTGCTTTCAAAATCCAAGGAATTGTGCATCTCTCTTTGTTGTAAGAGGAGTCAGATGCAACACATTAATTCTTCACCGTAAAAAAAGATATGGCAACATACCACACAGAACTGGATTCCAAGAAATTTTCTGGAGGTAAGGTATCTAAATTTTTGCTTAATTTATTTTCTACTTTCTGACATGCAAATGTCTTATAAATAAATCTAGAGCTGTTGCCAAGCTTTGCTCACAAAGTCCAATCAGCATAACGGCATCAATGTAATGGACGATTGTGATATTTTGTGAAATATCACAATGGTCCATTACATCGATCAATATTCCTGCAAAATAAGCTATGACATAGAGCTAGAGAGCAGATATACTCCTTATGTAGGACAGTGAACATGTATTTCTTGCTTTGCTGACCTCAAGCAAATTGCTTCTGGTAGGCCTTATAGACAAGGATGGAGAAGAAACCATTTGCAAATCAATCGCCACATATCAGATACCAGAATAAGTGTTCATTTTCTCAAGCAATAATATCACATCTGGTAAAGCAGTTGCAATTGGAGTCACTCCTTGGTGAAGCTTATGATAATCAATTGTTATTCTCCAAGATTCATTTTTCATCTGCACAGGTTAAATAGGAGAGTTGAATGGGGATATAGTGGAAATCACCACCACCATGTCTCTCAAGTCCTTGATGGTTATACTAATTTATGAAGTATCTCCAGGGACACAGTATTGCTTTCGGTTTACTATTTTCCAGGTAGAGGCAAGTATAATGACTTTCACTTGGTTGTTATTATAATAGCAGCCCGCACTCCACAGGTCTGAAACGGATGTGGGAATTCTGTCAGCTGCTAATATGTTTACTCTAATTGTGCATTCTGGAACTGGGAAATAGCCACAGGATGGGTTCAGGAATCCACTGAACCAACTGTGAGATGGGCCTTAGCTAAAACTCCATTGGTCACCTGACTTCCATTAGTCCCTACTGTGTAGAGGGCGACAGTGATGTTTTGTGTTTTCCAGAATTAGCATCAGTTCAAACCAGTGTTCAGTAGCTCCTGAAAAATCTAATTGTTTTCTTTTCCCCAATGGATAATTACCCTAGTAAAGGGCCATATATCACTTAGAAAAAAAATTTAACAATAAAAATTTGTTGTTGTGTTGCAGAATCCTTCCTGAAGTTAATTCAGCCTCTCTTTCATCCAAGAGGTGTGGCCTGTAAACTGACTCAAGCCTGGGAATTGATTAAGGGGCCATTAAACTCTGGTTTTAAAATTCATGTTAGATTTTTGCTCCCTTGACTTAGAACTTTTCTGATTATACAGATCAAGTACAAATTTAGTAGGCTTTCTATCTATTTTACTTCTAGAAACACCATAATCAATTCGCCAATGCCATTGTTCTGTGAAAGTCAGACTATTCTGATTGTTGTTTTGACATTATCCATCACAGTAAGCATGCCCATTTTACCTTAGGTAGTTGAAAGCTTCTACTTATCCCCTGCCACCTTGGGATCCACTTACTCTCATTGCATTTAGTTTTCCAAATTCGGTGATTGCAGCTCCGAGAGTGAGGTGTGACCTACAAAGCACAGTGATTACAGAACTCTTCAAGGATGCTGGATTTCCCCTCATAAGTTTCTTTGGTTTTGAGTTGGAGTCTCACTCCATCGCCCAGGCTGGAGTGCAGGCTGTAGTGCAGTGGTATGTCAACCTACTGGGCTCCAACAATCCTTCCACCTCAGCCTTCCAAGTAGCCGGAACTACAGGCGCATGCTACCACGCCCGGCTAATTTTTGATTTATTGTAGAGAGGAGGTCTCGCCAAGTTGCCCGGGCTGGTCTCAAATCCACGGACTCAGGCAATCCACTTGTCTAGGCCTCCCAAAGTTCTGTGATTACAGGCTGAGTCATCAAGACCGGCCAGTTTATTTCTTACAGTATCAGAGAAAGGTAGGTCTTCTAAACCTTCTCAGTTTGGGTAAGTAGATCTTATACTACAAATCCATTCTAACATACCAATCTTTTTATATAAATTTATTATTTTAAAGATGTGGGGTACAATTCAGGGTTAGGTATACAAATATTTGTTATGCATGTACCCTTGTTGATGAAGTGTACCCCACTTACCCTGGCAATTTCCCACTACTGCCACTCCCACTTCCCCCTCCCCTGGCAGTTTCTCACAAGTGCCAATCCCTTTCTTATAGTATTAGGATAGTTGTTCAATGTCCACCTATGAATGAGAACATGTGATACTCGGTTCTTTGTTTCTGTGATAGATTACTCAGTATTATAACCTCTAAGTCCATCAGTTGCCGAGAAGATCATCATTTTGTTCTTCTTTATGGCTCATAATATTCCATTGTGTATATGTACCACATTTTTTTTATCCAGTCCTCTTTTGGTGGACAGCATGGTTGGTTCCATGTTTTTGATATTGTGAACAATGCTGCAATAAATTTGCGAGTGCAGGTATCTTTTTCATAGAGTGATTTGAGTTCCTCTGATTATACTACAAGCAAGGGGATTGTGGGGTTGTATGGAAAGTTGATATTAGATCTTTTAGGAATCGTCACACTGTTTTCCACAGAGCCTGTACTAGTTTACACTCCCACCAACAGTGTAGAAGTGTTCCCTTTTTGCTGCATCCTCTCCAGCATCTTTTGTTTTTTGAGTTATTGATGACTAACATCCCAATCTTGATAAACATTAAAATCCCTTCCTCTTCATTAAACCAAGGCATTCGGGCATGGTGGCTCACAACTGTAGTCCCAGAACTTTGTGAGGCCAAGACAGGAGAATGGTTTAAAGTCAGGAGTTCAAGATGAGCCAGAGCAGCATACAAAATTTTAAAAAATAATTAGCTAGGTGTGATGCTGCATGCTTGTAGCCCTAACTACTCAGGAGGCTGAGGCAAAAGGCTAGCTATTAAGACTGCAGTGATCTATAAGGATGCCACTGTTCTCCAGCCTGGATGACAGAATGAGACCCCATGTCAAAGAATAATAATTATTATTATTATTATTATTGCATAGTCATCCTTTTGTATCCATAGGTTCTGCATCTGTGGATTCAACCAATCATGGATGAAAAATGTTTGAAAACAAAAGAGCATCTCAGACCTTTCCAATGGGCTTACTTGTGGCACCTTTTGGTCCATGTTTAGTCAACCAATCAGGCAAACTCTATTTTAACTTCTTGAGCTGCAACATTAAATGCAGTATATCTGCTTAGTGAGCCCATATCAATATATTTGGCCCAATACAACTTTATATTTCTTTTAATATTATTTCATATCCTAAGTATTTATATCTATAAATGCTCTCCAGGTATCTGTCTGTGTAAATTAGAAAACTCATGCAGTTCATTTGGTCTGTAATACACTTCTTCATAGGCACAAATTTATTTCACTTTAGGGAACTACAGGGCTTTGAGTCTAGCTGTAAGTCTAGAATCAAAGGGATGTGATGGGCCATTACCTTGCTAGAGTCTGGTGTGGCCATTTGCTCTTTGAGCCATAACTGTCGCCATGCTTCCTCGCTTTGGTCACCCTCCCCCACCTTGGGGAGGTGAATCTTTTCTCTTCCTTCTCTAATTTACTTTTAAATAAACTTTTATTTCTTATAAAAAAAGAGATGTGATGAGGAAGATTCCTGAAGAGAATCAGCATTGTCGCTCATTGTAACTGCCTCAAAAAGGACATTATAGTTTTGTAAGACAGTGCAGTGTTAATCTCCTCAGATGAAGGTGAAAAGATCAATATTATTGTGTGTGGGGTTGCTACTATCACTGAGGATGGGGTGACCACTTCCACGTGGATTGGAAAGACCATTCCTGCTGAGAATGAAAAAGCCAATTGATCTGGTGAGGAGAAGCTGCTTTCAGTTGGGGTGAAACCCCTTCTACTAGCAAATGCTCAGTATTTCTCTCCCTTGTTGTTCTTATTAAAGACATTATATTGATTTGTCCCCAACTTCACTGTTTCTATCTTCTATCATTTCAACTCTACCACTGAGCACTTATAGTAATTTTTAAAAATTTATTTTGGTTAGTTTGTTTGTCCATCCTGTAATTTGTATTGGATTCATGATGGTTAATTTTGTGTCTGTTGGACTGGACCATGGGGTGCCCAAATTAAACATTATGTCTGAGTGTGCCTCCAAAAGTGTTTCCAGACAATATTTATGGTTTCACCATTTATGGTTTCAGTGGCCCTGGCTTCATCAGGGACTTTCCATATAGCCCCATCGCTTCATCTCAACTTTCAGCACCCTTTGTTTCCCAATAAATGTTTTCACTTTAACAGTAGATATTCCAGAGGCAGGGAACTCAGATTATGTTGTAATTTAGCCAATCACAAAGTATACATAGACGCTGTCAGTCATTTGTGTGGTGTTTGAGCTGGGAATCCAAGTTCTTAGGCATATCCTTTTCTTGCCCCACTTTTTCCAGTAACATTATGAATGAAAGGCAACACCATTATATTATTAGTTTTTCAAACACTTTTCAAAGTATTATATCCAGCATATTATTTCTTATAAGATGCTGATTGAGGATATCTAATGTAAATATTTTGCACATCTCTGTTGCCAGATTAAGCCACGGACTATAAATGTTCTCTCTACTACTGAAAAAAAAGTCAGTAGCATCTTTAAAACTAATCAGATTAAAAAGCCAATTGCAGAAATTCTGGGATCAATTCAGAAAACTCATTCTTAACATTCTGCTTCTCTAGAACCACTCTTGGTATCAAAATATGTATTAGTCAGGGATCTCCAGATAAACAGAACCATATATATATACATGTATACACATGTAATATATATTAGGATTTATATGCTGATGTATCTCAATATGTTATCAAGAATCAGCTCATGTGATGATCATGGAGTACAAGCTGGAGTCCCACGACAGTAGTGGCATAATGCAGCCCAAATCTGAAGACCTAAGAACCAGGAGAGCCAGTAGGGTAAATCCCAAATCAAGGGGAAGAGAAGATGGAATTAGATGCCTCAGTTTAGTGTAATAAGATAGAAAAAAAGGACCAAATTCCTCCCTTTTACTTTTGTTCTATTCAGACTATCAATGGATTAAATGATACCTCCTCATATTAGGGAGGGCAATCTACTTTAATGAGTCTATCAACTCAAATGCAAAAATCATCTAGAAGCACTTTCATAGATACACCCAGAAATAATGTTTTATTTTGGCACCCCATGGTCCAGTCTAATTGACAGAAAATTAATCATCATAAATCTAATAAAAATTACAGGATAGAAAAACAAACTAATCAAAATAAACCTTTAAAAATATATTGGGAAGGCTCAGTAGGAGAGTTGAAGTGATAGAAGATAGAATCTGTGAACTTGAGAACAAATCACTATAATTTATCTAATAGGAACAACAAAGGGAAGAAAGACTGAAAAATAAAAATTGAACAGGGACTAAGAAACCTGTGGGATAATAACTCAAGATCTAATAGTTATATTATTTGTGCAACAGACATAGAAAGGAAAGAGATTTTGACAGTAGTATTTGAAGAAATAATGACTGATAACTTTCCAAATTTGATGAAAGACATAAACTTACAGATTCAAAAAGCTGACTAAACACCAAATAAAATCAATTGATGCCAAGGTATATCATAATTAACATTCTGAAAATTAAATACAAAGGTAAAATATCTTAAAATCAATAAGAGGAAAAGGATGTGTTAACAATTGAAAAACAACAATTTAAATGACAATGTATTTCTCATCTGAAATTATAGAGACCAGAAAGAAGTGGCACAAAACATTGTCAATAAAGAAAAACTAAGATAACCAGTCTCTAGCAAATACACTTATGTAGAATGACTGTGGAAAGCTCTTCAAAAGAAATGATTAGATAAGGATTGGAACTTGAAAAAAGAAAGAACAACAGAATAGGTAAAGTGAAAGTAAATAAATTTTTCTTCTTCACATGAATTTCTTATGCCTGTTGTGGTATCCAATGTGTGTAGATATGATTATATTTAATAATAGGAAAGAGTAAGGTAACTCAAATGAAAGCAGAGTTTCAGTATTTTTCTTGCATTAGTAAAACATCGACTATCAGAAAGCTGTGATAAGTTATATATCTACAATTATAGAAACTGCAGAAAACCTTACAAAATGATAAACTCAAAAACATAATATCAAGATGAAAATAAAATTTTAAAAAATGTAAGGGATCTACCAAAAGCTGAAAAAGGGACTGAAGAAAAAGATGAGATAAAAGGAGATAAACCATAAAATGGCAGACTTAATTACTAACATAATAATTACTTTAAATGAAAATAGTCTAAGTACACCAAATATTAATAAAGGATAGAAATTAGCTAAGTAAATTTTTTTTAAAAGAGCATAATTCAACTATATACTGCATTAAAAAAAAACACTGCAAACACATCAACATAGGTTAAAAGGTTTTAAAAAATGAAAAAAGGCCCATCATGCTAATTTTACTAACAACAAAAAGTGTACAGAAGTGGCTTTATTGCAATCAGATAAGATAGACTTTATAACAAAGATAATTAATGGTGACAGAGAAGTACATTACATATTTATAAAAGGATTAGTCTACCAAAAAACATAGCAATTATTAATGTGTATGCGCTAAAAAATGGAGCTTCAAAATACACAAAACGAAAAATAAAAAAGTGGAAAGGACAAACAGAAATTTTAGTTTGGGACTTCACCTCTCCATTTTCAGTGATTAATAGAATTACTGGACAAAAAATTAGCAAAGATATTGAACTCAGCAACACATAAATTATTAGAAATTAATTAACACCTCAAGAACATCTACTTAATAATTGTAGAATATACATTCTCTTCAAATTATCATGGAACGTTCACTAGACAATACTATACCCTCACTTATAAAATAAACTTATAAAATAAGTTTGAACATATTTTTAAAAGTTGAACTAATATATTTTCCGACCATAATAGACAAAAAAGGAGAAATGTTAACAAAAGGAAAACAAGAACATCTTTAAATACATGGAAATTTAAAAATATATGTGTCAAAGAAGAAGTCTAAAGAAAAAATTTTAAAACTATATATAGTTTTAAATACAGAACAGTAAAATTTTTAGATATAGCTAAAGCAGTGTTGAAAAGAAAACTTACAGTGCAAAATACTTGTACTGGAAAAGAAGAAAGTTGTCAAGAAACAAGAAAAAAATATAAACCTCAAAGCAAGCAGAAGAAAATAAATAATAAAAATATTAAAGATCAATAAAATTTCAAACAGAAAAGTGATGAGAAAAATCAATAAAAATATTAATTCTTACAAAATTAATACAATTAATAAATCTATAGCAAAACTGAGAAATATAAAAAGAGCAAAAATACTGATAACTAAGTTCAGGATAAAACAGGGTATATCACTACAGGTTTAAGACTGGACAACTTAAAATAAGTGGACTAAAGCTAGCTGACTAGAATCATTTCAGGCACACTGTATCCACTTCGAAAAATCAAAATAGTATGTAAACAATCACTCTTTGAATACATTATCCAAAAAAGAACATGGGAATTCAACAGAAATGTGATAAGAAACACTAAACTCTAGGAAAGGGAAGGCAAACAGGATGTCTATGTGGCTGCAGTTGTCTGGGGACCAGCAGTAAATCCTCAACACAAGAGAGGGTGAATGAATGTTTTCCTATTATCCACTCTCCCACCGAGAAATCACAAAATCCAGGACATGGAAGTGTACTTTGAGCCTCCCAATTCCTTATTCTAACTTGAGGAAAGGTCTGGAGACTGTGGAAAGGAATAGTTTCAGGGAGAAAATAAGCCTTGGGTCCCACACCCTGTCTGAGACCTGAGGAACTATAGTACCTTTCTCTATTCTGGTCTTTAACAGATTGTTTATAGCCTTGAAAACTAATGGTGCCAATCTTGTGTGTTAGGAAAACTTAGCTGCTTGTGAAGCTGGAGTGTGAGTGTGGGGAGGCCGTCTGCAATCTTGACTGAGAAAGCAAGAGTGATGTGGACTACAGCTGATGATGATGGAATTGGGCAACTTTCCCAGGACCCAAAAAGGATAAGAATTGTTGTGGAGGCTTGGTGTTCAGCTGGGTGAAGGCTCGCATGTCTTGGGTCTGAGTTCTGGGGAGTTGTGAATTGCCAGGTCTCACTGAAGAGCTAGGTCAGGTACAACAGCTGAGGTGGAGAAAAGAATATCATCAGGACTGGGATGTGAGAGAGATGCAAATCCCTCACTCACTGGCAAAAACAATGGTCACTGGGCCCAGCCCCACACTTATTTTGGTAGGACTTCAGGGTAGCTACAGTCACCACTCATCCAGGTATTTCACCAGGGGCCTTACTATAGCTTCATCTCCTTGCCCTCATCACATCTGGTGTGTGCACTTGTCATTGGAAAGCCTGAGTGAAAGTTTGCTTAGTCTGGCTTTGACCAATGTTACCCTATCTCCTGAGACATCTAGAGTCTTAGCGATTGAACAACCCAATTCATTACCTTTGAGACTCAAGTACTTCTCCCTGGGAACAGAGGTCAGGCACAACACCCTACCACTACAATCGAAGCTGGTTACTACCTGCAAGTGCCACCTATTGGCCTGGAGGCCTTACCCACACAGCCCATTCCAACCACTGCCAACACAAACACATAGTGCTTGGGAATCAGAAGACTATCTCACCAACACTGCAACCATTGCCCATGTCATACTGGCTGCCCAGGAGTTTAAGAGCTTGCCCACCTGCTCACAGTTACTACAATCAACGTCAAAGAAAACCACACAGAAACATAAGAATTGGCCTTTCTGGAACTGTCAACACAGGTGTCAGAATACACTGCCTCAGAACACAAGAATAGAACCACTTAGCTCACTACCACTACCGTTGAAACTTGAAAGTAGGTGAATTTGACATTTTACTTACCAACAAATTTCACCAATGACTGTATTCTAAAACACCACAGACATCACTAAGACTATTTATAACCAGCAAGATCATAGAGAGTCTTCAATAGAGCATGCATCCCAAAGCAAAACTAAAGGGTCCTACCCAACAAATATCATAGTCATATCTTCAGGCAAAAGACTCTCTCCTAAACAAAAGTAAATTAAAAATATAAAAGTGTGATTCTCGCACCAGATGCACAAAAATTAATGTGAAGACATAGAAAATATGAAAAAGCAAAGTAATATGACACCCTAAATGAAACATTAATTCTACCACAGTAGATTCTAATAAAAAATAAATCCTCAAAATCCCAGATAAGGAATTCAAAATACTGATTTTTAAAAAGCTTAATGACAAGCAAGAGAAAAACTAAAAAACAACACAAAGAGCTAAAAAAAAATCAACTCAGTATATGAATAAGAAATTTACAAAAGGATTGCTATTCTAACAATACCATAAATTAATGGAAATAAAAATTCATTTAAAAATATAAAATAAGTTTAAAAATTCCACAATAGACTACAATAACCAGAAAAACTAACTTTAGACTTGAAGACATATCTTCTGAAATAATCCAGTCAGAAAAATATAGAAAAAAGAATACAATAAATTAACAAAGCCTTCAATATGATTACTATATAAAATGGCCCAATTTAAAAATTATTGTTATGTCTGAGGGAGAAAATGAATCAAATGCCTTAGAAAACCTTTTTAATAAGGTCATAAATAGAAATGTCCCACATCTTCCAAGAGATTTAGACATTCAAATGCAGAAGACTTGGTGATACCCTGGCAAATTCAAAGCTACGAAGATATAACCACAATATATTACAGTCAAATTGTTTAAAGTCAAAGTGAAATAATGTATTTTGTAATCAGCAAGAGTAAAACATCTAGTCACCAATAAAAGAAAGGCTATCAAACTAACAGTAAACTCTTGAGCAAAACCTTACAGGCCAGAAAAGAATGGGATGACATATTCAGAGTACTGAATAAAATAATCTGCCAGCCAATAATTCCACATCCAGAAAGATTAGTCTTCCTAAATAAAGGAATAATAAAGTATTTCCCAGACAAAGAAATGCTGAGAGAATTCATCACCACTGGACCAGCCCTATAAAAAAACACTCAAAGGAGTCCTAAACTTGAAGGCAAAAGAATGAAATTTACCATCATGAAAATACACAAAAGTACAAAACTCATTGGTAAAGCAATCACACATAGAAGGAAAAGAAAATAATCAAATGGAATCAGTGCAGATTCCAAACTACAAAGACAAACAGAAAAAAAGAAACAAACAACTGACAAAACAATTAATGATATGACAGCAACATAACATATCATTAACCCTGAATGAAAATGAACTAAATGTGCTACTTAAAATACATAAACTGGCTGAGTAATAATACAATTATATGCTGATTTTTAAAAATTTTTATTATAAACATGTGGGGTACAATTCAGAGTTAGGTATATAAACATTGATCATGCAGGTACCCTTGTTGATGAAGTATGCCCCTCCCTCCCCTAGCAGTTTCCCTCAACTGCCAATAACTGTGTGCTGATTATAAGAAAGTAATGTTACCCGTAAAGACACGTGTAGATTGGAAGTAAAAGGGTGGAAAATGATGCTCCACACAAATGAAAACGGAAATGAGCAGAAGTAGCTATACTTATAACAGGTACTTATAACAATAAACTTAAGTCAAAAACAGTTAGAAAAAATGTTATTAACTAATGATAATATAATAAATTAAGCAATTGGATATAACCATTTTAAATATATATATATATATACACCCAACATTGGAGAACCCAGATTTATAATACAATTATTAGACCAAAAGACAGAGATGCATAGCAATACAATAACAGGGGGGACTTCAACACGCCTCTCACAACATTAGACAACTGATCTAGACAGAAAAATCAACAAAGACATTGGACTTCAGACCAAATGGACCTAACAGACATTTACAGAATATTCTATCTGCAAACTGTGAAATATACATTATTTTCATCAGCACATGGAACATTCTCCAAGAAAGATGCTAGGCTACAAAACATGTCTCAATACATTTTTAAAAAATCAAAGTTATATCAAGTATCTTCTCAGACCACAGTAAAATAAAACTAGAAATCAATAACAAAAGGAACTTTGGAGACTATGCAAATACATGAAAATTAAAACAACATTAGAAATTCTATTAATAAAGAACCTAAATGACTGGTCAATAAAGAAATTAAGATGAACATTTTTTAAATTGAAATAAATGAAAACAAAAGCACAACACACCAAAGCTTGTGAGTACAGCAAAAGCAGGGCTAAGAGGGACATAAATAGTGTTAAGTGCCTGCATAAAAAAGTAAAAAGATTACAAATTAGCCGCTTAACACAACACACCTCAAGGAACTAGGAAAATATGAACAAATAAATCCAAAACTAGCAGAATACATTAAACAACAAAGATCAAAAGAGAACTGAATGAAATAGAGACCAAAAAATAAAAAATAAAAAGTATAAATGAGATGAAAATTTCCTTCTTTGAAAAGATAAACAAAATTGGTAAACCACTAACTAGACTAACCAAGAAAAGAGAAGACTCAAATAGACAACATCAGAAGTGAAAAAGAAAGACAATGCAACTGGTACCATGGTAATACATAAGATCATCCAAGACTATTATAAACAACTCTACACTCACAAACAAGTACATCTAGATAAAGAGCAAATCCCTGGAAACATACAACCTCCCAATATTGAACTAGAAGAAAGTAGAAAACCTGATCAGATCAATAACAAGCAGTGAGACTGAGTCAGTAACAACATCAACAACAAAACTCCCAACAAAGAAACGCCCAGAATCTCATGGATTCATGCTGAATTTTAACAGACATGTAAAGAAAAACTAATACCAGTCTTCCAGAAACTATTCCTCAAAAACCAAGGAGAAATAAATTCTCATTAATTTATTCTGATTCTAGTATCACTCCAATATAAGAACAAGACATAAACACAAGAAAAAAGAAAACTAAAGACCAATATCCCTGATGAATGTACATGGAAATATCTTCAACAAAATTCTAGCAAATTGAATCCAACAGTACGTAACAAAGATAACACACCATAATTTAGTTGATTTTATTCCAAGGATTCCAGGAAGTTTCCATATATACAAATCAATAAATGTGATACAGCATATACACTGAAGTATAAAAAAAGATGATCATCTCAATTGATGCACAAAAAGCATTTGTTAGAATTCAGCATTTCTTTATGGTAAAAGTCTCAACAAATTATTTTTAAATGTCTCAAAATAATAAATGTCATATAAGACAAACTGCAATTAACATACTTAAGGGAAGAAGTTGGAAGCATTCTTTCTAAGAACTGGAATAAGACAAGGATGCTTATATTCATCACTCTATTCAACATAGTATTGGAAGTCCTAGCCAGAGCACTCAAGCATAAAAGGAAGTAAAACGTATTTAAACTGGAAAATAATAAGTCAAATGATTCCAGTTTGCTGAGGACATAATCTTATATCTAGTAAAGCTGAAAGACTTCACTAGAAAACTATTACACTTGATAAGTTAATTTAGTTAAATTGCAGGATCCAAAAATCAATAAACAAAAGTCAGTTGCATTTATATACAACAATAGCAATCTAACTGACAATAAAATAAAGAAG
The DNA here is from genome assembly GCA_963574415.1 of Tarsius wallacei. Taxonomy (NCBI): domain Eukaryota; kingdom Metazoa; phylum Chordata; class Mammalia; order Primates; family Tarsiidae; genus Tarsius; species Tarsius wallacei. Next base: position 23,183 of record CAUYQG010173107.1, read on the forward strand.
GCAATCCCAATAATAATAGTTACAAAAATAATAAAATACCTAAAAATAAATTTAATCAAAGATGTGAAAATCTTTATAAGGAAAACTACAAAACACTGATGAGGGAAATGATAGATGACACAAGCTAATGAAAAAATACCCCATGCTCATGGATCAGAATGAATATTGTTAAAATTACCTTACTTTCCAAAGCAATCCACAGATTCAATGCAATATTTATCAAATTTCCAATGCAATTTTTCTTATAATTAAAAAAAATTTCTAAAATTATATGCAACCAAAAATAGTCTGAATGGCCAAAGCAAACTTAAGTAAAAGGAAGAAAGCTGGAGGCATCACATTACTTAACTTAAAATTATATCACAAGGCTATTGTAACCAAGACAGCATGATACTGGTATAAAAATAGACACACAGATCAACATTACAGGGTAGAGAACCCAGAAATAAAACTATATATTTACAGCAAACTGATCTTTGACAAAGATGATAAGAACATACAGTGAGGAAGGGACACTCTTTTCAATAAATGATACTGGAAATATAGAGTTACCATGTGCAAAAGACTAAAACTGGACACTTGTATTTCACCATACAAAAAAACTCAACTGAAGCTAAATTAAACACTTCAATGTAATAACTGAACCCATAAAAATATAGAAGAAGTACTTTTTAAAACTCTTCTGAAAATTAGTCTGGGCAAAGAATGTGATGATTAATATCTTAAAAGCACAGACAGTAAAACCAAAAAAGACAAATGGGACTTAATTAAACTAAAAACCTTCTGCACATCAAACAAAATAAACATCAGAGAAAACAGACAACCTGCAGAACAGGAAAAAATATTTACAAACTATTCCTCCAACAAAGGACTTTTATTCCGAATTTAAAAGGAACTCAAACAATTCAACAACAGCAAAAGAAAAAAAAACTTAAAAAGTGGGTAAAGGACATGAATAGATATTTTTTAAAGCCATACAAATGACCAACAGGTATATGAAAAAATGCTGAGCATCACTAATCATTAGAGAAATGCAAATTATAATCACAATGAGATATCATCGTACCCCAATAAGAATAGCTATTATTAAATATACCAAAACTACATATATTGCTGAGGATGCAGAGCAAAGGGAACTTTTATGCAGTGTCAGTGGGAATGTGAGTTAGTATAATCTTCTGAAAAGCAGTATGAAGTGTTATCAAACAGCTAAACATAGAACTATCATCTCATCCATCTATCCCACTACCTATCTACCCAAATAAAAAGAAATCAATTATCAAAAAGATAACTGCATTTGTATGTTTTCCTCAGTGCTATCCACAATAGCAAGGATCTGGAATCAATCTAAGTTCATCAACGGATAATTGAAAACAACAAACAAACAATACACACACACACACACACACACACACACACACACACACACACACAATGCAGTACTATTCTCCCATCAAAAAGAATGTAATCATGTCTTTTGAAGTAACATGGATGAACCTGAGGATCATTATCTTAAGTGAAACAAGCCAGAAACAGAAAGCCAAATATTACATGTTCTCAATTATACTTGGGTGCTAAAAAATGTGTACATGGATGTAGATAGAGAGTGTAATGATATGCAGTGGAGACTCAGAATGTTGAGTGGTGGCAGTGGGGTAAATAATGAGAAATGACTTACTGTGTATAATTGAGGTTATTTGGCTGATAGATACCCTAAATCCTTGACTTCTTCATTATGCAATCTATGCACGTTACAAAATTGCACTTATACCTTATACATGTGCACAAATAAAAAATAAAATAAATGGACTAAGTCCTAGAAAACTACACAATTTCAAACTCTACCAAAGCAAAATAGTAGGAATAGTCCCATAATAAATTTTTAAAATTGTTTTTGTAATTGAGAAGTGTCTAAAAAAGAAATCTCTGGGACCAGATGGTTTCTTAAGGTTTAGTTAACACAAATTGTACACAGTTGTTCGATTCAGTTCGTATTAACCCCATTGGTGAAAGACAGATTCCCACACACACCCTAAAATAGTAAAAGATGGTTGAACACTCTACACTTCACAATAAATAAATGACATCAGCAGCAACTTATTGGGATATATACTCACAGATTTGAGGAGAATGACACTGTGCAACATGTAGATCCACACAAGTGTTGTACTGAGAAATAGAATGAACCAGCCATGAATGGGTAAGGCAGGGTTTAAAGTAACGAGAGAACAAAGTGATCCCTGAGTCTCTTAGTAGAAACTGATTTGGTTATTTGAATAATTTCAAGGGTTAGCAGAAAAGTGAAATCCATAAAGTTTAAAATCTAGGTGGTTGACAGCTAATCTTAGGAACAGGGCTATTAGCCAGGTGGAGAATCTTTCCTTACAAGTAGAGGTCTAGCTGTTGGGGGAAGGAGAATGCAATGTTTAAGTCCCTGGATCATTATGAAAAGACAGCATTTGAAATTTTACAGCTTACAACACAACAGTCTCTTCCAGAAAATAAGTGAGGAGGAAACAGTATTTAACTCGTTTTATCAGGTCAGTATTACCCTGATAGAAAAGCCATCAAAGTTTTTAATAAAAAGAATATTGAAAACCAATGTCCCTCATGAACTTATATGAAAAAAGTAATTAAATATATATAAGCAAATCCAACAATATATGAGTTATGTAACATGACTAATTGAGAGTTATTTCAAAGACCGCTTCAACATTAAGAAAATTAATCAATACAAACACTCATATGGATAAGTTGAAGGAGAAGGATCATATTATATCAACTGTTACAAAAGTGATATTTAACAAAATCTAACACCTATTGATTAACAAACTCCCAAAAAACTAGCATAGGAGACACTTTCTCAACTTGATGAAAAGCACCTACAGAAACTCTATAGTTAGCATCATATCTGATTATTAAAACTTAACATGTTGTCCCTAAGATCAGGAACAACAAAATGTTGTTTGCTCTCACCACTTGTATTCAACATTCTACTAAAAGTTCTAGCCAGAGCAATTAGACAAGAAAACAAATAAATGCCAATCATTTGTAGATGATATGATTTTCTGTGTAAAATATCCCAAGGAGTCTACAATCATATCTCCTAGAACTAATGAATTATGATGAAAACACAAAAATCCATCAAATTTCTATATACAAATTACCACATGGAAACTGAAATTTCAAAAGCAATACAATTTATAATCACTCCAAAAAAATTGAAGTACTTAAATATAAACTTTGTTAAATGTGAGGGGGTAGCCAAAAAAACATGTAATTATTTTTTGGAAGGTGGACTCTTGTGGTATAGGCTTACCCCACTAGAATAGTGTTCTAGAAACCCATTGGCATCAGTGTACCAGCTAGCGTTGTTGTGAGAGGCTGCGTTTAGCTTCAGTGATTTTGTGTGTGTGTGTGTGTGTGTGTAATTCTTTCAACACATCTGCCCATTTCATGATGGGTGATTTGCAAGCTCACCTTCCCATACCACAATGAGAAGTCAGCAGTTTTTCATCAAAAACTCCATGATCCTTATGCCCCACCCTCCCTATTCACCTGATTTGCCCCAAATGACTTTTTTTTTTGTTTCCCCGGATGAAAAACGTCCCCAAAGTGAAATATTTTCCTGATATGGAAGAGGTGAAACAAATAGCAGCAGAAACACTAAAAGGCATCAACATTGACAAGTTCAAAAACTGTTTCTAGTATTGGGAAAAGCATCTCAGTAGATGTATTGCATCAAATGGAGAGCGCTTTGAAGGATATTATGTTTAAGCATTTGAGAATAAATACACTATTTTTTAAACAAATAAATTTCACTTTGGGGGTTCCCCCTCACAAGTCCTAGATATGTGTGCTAGTAGTTACAAAATGCTGATAAAAAAAAATCAAAGAAGACATAAATAAATAGAGACACATACTAAGCTCATGAATTGGAAGACTCAACATGATAAAAATGTCAAAACCTCCTCAAATTGATCTATAGGTTTAATTAATTTCTACTAAAATACCACAAAGACTTTTTATAGCATAGACAAACTTACTTTTTTAATTTTTTAATTTACTTTTTTAATATTGAAAAACACAAGTCCTATAATAGCTGTAAAAATCTTAAAATAACAAAAATTCAGTGGGAGAAATTATGTTACCTGATATTTAATATTTCTATATACTAGAGCAATTAAGTCAGTGTGGTACTGGTAGATTGATAGATATAAAAATCAATAAAAGAGAAAAAGTGACTCAAAAATAAAAAAACCTATCCAAACATACCGAACATACCCAACTAATTTTTTAGAAAAGTGCAAAAGTAATTCAATGGAAGAAGGATATTCTTTTCAATAATTGGTGCTAGAGCAACAAGACATCTATAGGCGAACAACAACAGCAACAACAAAAACTCAAACAAGCAAAAATACTCTTTTCCTCAAACTTATATCTTATGTGAAAATTTATTTGAAATGGATCTTGGACTTGACACCAAAAGTATAATCCTTAAAAATATTAATAGACTGGATTTTATCAAAATGTAAAAAAAAAAAAACGTTTTTCAAAAGATCATGTTAAGAGTATAAAAAGACAAACTACAGAATGGAAGTTGAAACCAAATATCCAATAATGAACGGGTATCTTGAATATGTAAAGAACTTTCATGAAAAAAAAAGTGGAGATAAGAGCTTAAGATGGCCACTGAACAGGTCCGACTGTGAGAGTCTATGCAAAAGCAAGTGTCCATGAAGACTCTCTGGGTGAATAGGCATGCGCTGTTGGGAGACTGAATGTCCGTCTGAGGCAAGACTCAGGTTCATGCACCTGGGCCTCCCCTCTGAATGTGACTGTGAGCCCCCACTGCCCTGAGATAGGAGTGTGGGTGCACGCAAGATCATTCGCTGCTCCTAGGACTCTTCAGAGTGGAGCCTGCTGAATCCAGCTGATTCTCATTGCCAGGCGCCTGGTACACACCAGCACCTGTTGTAGTGGATCAGCAGGAGCCCCAGATCTGATCAGTGGAGAGAGGATCGGGGAAAGCTAGAGGGGTGCCCCAGGCCCAGTGAGGAGACACTGACCTCAACAATTTTCTCTGTCCCAGGACCAGGAAGAGACCTGCATTATCCCACCCAGCTCTGCCTAGCCTCCAACTTGAGATCTAAGGAGCAGGCAGAGATCTGCATTGCCCCGCCCAGCTCTGGCCAGCTCTGGCCAGCCTCCAACTTGGGACCTATGGTAATCTTATAAACCTGAGGAGAGACAGAAGCCTCTCCCCCATGCTGGATCAGACACAGACAGGTAAGATCTGAGTGGCAGACTCGACAGGCAGCAAGTGGGGTGAGTTCAGATCTAATCCACTCTCCTTCCAAGTTAGGCCTGGGGCATCTGACCCAGCCTGTGAGCAACCCTATCTGCCTGCAATGATAGCAGAGGGGAGAGGCTAGAGACCAAAGTTGAAAGGATGTTGGAATTACAGGAACAACATCAGAGTGAGTTTGGTTCCTTGTTTTTAATTTTTTGACTGTTTGTTTTGCTCACTTTTGTTTATTTGTTTCAGTTTTGTCCTCTTTCTGTTTTTGATAACATTTTCCTACTTGCTTTGATTCTGTTATTTTACTGATTTTTTTCTATTTAGACTTCCTGTTTTTGTATGGGGAGGCTACATCAATAGGAAGGTTTTGGTTGGACTGTGTGTTTGTGTGATTATCTGTATGTTTTCATTTTTTAAAAAATCTTTTCTGTCTGTGTGTCTCTTCTCATTTGTTAGTTGATACATTTGTCTATTTTCCCTCTTGCTCTTCCCTCACTCCACCTTCCTCTTGCCCCCCTCCTTTCTTTTTCCATTACTTTCCTTTTTTAATCTCATTTTGCTTCCAGGGAGCAAACCTATACCCCCACTAGATGGACAGATTGAAAGGCAGTGGGAAGTGGGTTCCAGGGTGCCCATACACCTGTCAGTGGATACTGGGATCTGCAGATAGATTTTAAATCACAGCTTCCCCATCAATTGAATCTCAAAACTGCAAAAAGTACAGACCCCAACACACAGCCAAGCTTCAGAATTGAACAAAGCTAGAGGATTCACAAAAGGAAGAATAAGAGACTGAGCAAACAGAAGTAAAAGCAACCCTGCCATCTCTGAACTACAGAATTAAAGAAGACAGGGGAAAAAATTGGGGGGAGGAAAATATGCACAAATGAAGAAAAGCCAAAAGAAGAATATGAGTCTAACATAGGTCCTTGGGATATCAGACATGGAAAAAAGACTTCAGAATGCAAAAAATGAAGAGCCCCCGGAATGACTAGTCTCAAACTACAAACCCAGACATCAAGATGCCGGAAGCCACAATCCCTAAAAAAAGTAAGGTAAAAGGGACTTGAGGACAGGAAAAACGCCGGCTGTGAGAAAGGCTCCAGCCACATGCGGCCATGCCAGAGGTGAAAGCCCCATGGATCCTGTTTGACGGACCTTCCCTAACTTTGAAGGATTGTGTGCATAAGCTGGAAAATGTTCCCACTTTAATTGAGATAATAGATGCACAACTAAACGATGGCATTTGACAGGAGGTGAGATGGTAGCAAAAAGGATGCCCTTTAAGGTTTATAAAGAGGTTTTTCAGTAACAGCAGGAGGCCGAGGAAGGCGAGTCGACCTCTCGTTGACCTCTTGTCGACCTCTCGTAAACTACAGGCCTCCTGCTGAGTCGACCTCTTGTCGACCTCTCGTAAACAACAGGCCTCCTGCTGAGTTGACCCCCCATTGACCTTTTGTGAATAGCAGGTCTCCTGCTGGGTCGACCTTTTGTTGAACGACAGGCCCTCAGCTGAGAGCTGGGGAAAAACAACCAATTGAGACAACAAATAGGTTAAGATATTTTAGGGTTAAATTAGTAATTTGATGAAGATAGAAGTTAGAATATTATTAGCAAGATAGCAAGCTAAGATAATATAGTAAGATAAGAGATATAGGAACATAAGGTTAATATAAGTGCATAGTAGTAAGTAAGTTAAATAAGACATAGAGATAAGGTTTAGCTTTATAAGGCCATAATAATAATAATAATAATAATAATAATAATAAATAGCTATAATAGTAAATAGATATAAGAAAGTTAAGGAGGAAAACAGGATGTTCACAAATGCTTAAGAAAAACTTCATCTATGGTTGAGATAGTGATTGCTGTTT